>CANSNZ010001455.1:0-283298 GCA_947646795.1 Beta lomatogona
AAAACACTACAAACTTGAAGTAATAGAGATAATCTCTAAATGTGTTAATAAATTATACATAAACATGAAAGAAAAATTCAACAGATACCAAAAAAAGCTATACAAATAAAATATACAAAAAAAAGCTATACAAAGAAAATATATATAAAAAAAAAAATCAGAAAAACCACCCTAACATTAGATCTAATAAATAAAAACAAAACCTAACTAAAAAATTATCGCCGATCCGAAATAAAAACGAGAATTTTGATCTGAAAAAAAAAAATCGAGCCAAAATCTTGGCCGATTTCACTGGCATCTTCAATTCTTATGGAGTTGGATGCACCATAAATATAAAAAATAAACAAAAAAATCCAGATCCGGAAAAAAAAAAAATCGAGCCAAAATCTTCAAGCACTCCAAGAGCCGACCGCCCAGAGCCAAAATCTTCAAGCGTTGTATCTCGAGAATTTTGATGGCGAATCCCGAGAATTTTGACGCTGATCTCGTTGAAACTCGAGAGCTTTTAACAACATTAATGGAGGAATCGAACCTGATTAATGGAGGAAAGGTGATTGAGATGAGAACAACGCCGGAGATTGAACGAAGGATGAGTGAGAGAAGAACGAAGGATGAGTGAGAGAAGAACGAAGGGTGAGAGAAGAACGAAGGATGAGTGAGAGAAGAACGAAGGATGAGTGAGAGAAGAACGAAGGATGCGTGAGAGAGAGGAGATTGAGTGAGAAGGGAGAAGAACGAAGGATGCGTAGAGAGAAGAGATGAGTGAGGAGGGAGGAGAAGAACGAAGGATCACGTGAAAAACGGGTTGAAGGAGTAAGGAGACAACAAAACCTAGCTGGCGCCTTTTATTATTTATTTTAAAAGTCTATTGCTGCGGTTTCTCCAAGGAACCGCAGCAATAGATTAAAATATTTTTAAAAAATAATATTTTAATCTATTGCTGCGGTTTTGGGCGGAAACCGCAGCAATAGATCTGGTCAAATCAGTCAATTTAAGTTTGAAAATCTTCCCGTCGAAATGTATGCTTTGCGGTTTTCTGCGTAAAACCGCAACAATAGTTCTATTTTATATTTTACCTTTTCTTTTCACGTGGTTTATTGTCTGCGTATAGGTAAAACCGCAGCAATACCACCGCAAGAATAAACAATTATTCTACTAGTGTTATGTGGTAGTAGCACGGTTTTTTTACTCTAGGAACTTTTAGTTTTCATAAGAGAAAAGTAGAAAACTCTAGAACTTAGTACAGTCTTTTGTAATTATGATTAAATTGATTGTTAGATTACTTGAATGATGCATCAAATGAGAACTTAGTTCAATGAAATTAAGTTAGAGGAATTTTTAAAGTAGATAGTTTTACTTATCTTTATGTATTAGGTGTATTGTATTGAATGATTTTTTGGTTTTTTATTGAAATATATTCAAAATGAAAACGAAAAGATAATTGAAGGGTCCTTTTTCTCACTTCACCTAGGGCTCACGTAATGTCAAGAACGGGGTTGTGTACAAATTCATGCTAGAACTAGTAGAAAAAACATAATAAACTCAATTGGAATGTGAGATGCCATGATATGATCATCGTCCTAAATTGATAGACCTCCACAACAGGTGCAATTGGATAGCAGACACCGACTCGAGGGTTAATTAACGTCTCCTCCACGAACCAGCGCACTCCAGTAGATAGAGTGGGAACCGTGCTCGAACAAAATAGAGATATGTTTTGTGTGTTTTTTTAATGAGCAGTAGAGAATAGGTGATATCTTGTATATTCTGAGACGAGTGGTTTGGGATTTTATAGGAGGAAAATATACTACTAAAACGTAACCACTGATTTAAGGAAAGGTTTATCAACAGCTATTAACATAAAGGAAGTAAAAAATGAGAGTTAATAAAACGTTACAACTGATCATTAGTTTTCATGTAACAACTAAGTAAATCAACGGACAAAAATCGATACCAAGTGTGCCCCAAAACCACAGCCAAACACACGCAAACCGAGCCGATACACATGCAACAACAGATGGACGACGGTGGCACACTAGAGATTGTCCACTATCTCCTCCATAACATGTTTAACACATTATGGAACATTTCTCTAAATATATTGGGGTAACGTTGTTCACCATCAATGTGGACAACAAATGAAGTTAGCTTATTACTTCCAAGTTTCAAGTTTGGACGAACACAAACCACACTTTCCAACAATTAAGACAACAGATGAAGTATCTGAAAAAGAGAAAGGGGTGTTGGAAATGGGCATGGCTTATGGCCATGGGAGTGTCGCATATAGTGACCACAACAATGTGGAAAATCAATTACATAAGAAAGCATCTTGGATGTAACATGTTACACCATAACTTATTGTGTAATAACATCTCACATGTGTGAACTCTTTCATGTCATCATAACTGACTTCTATGACATTTTTTTAGCAAACTCAGTTCTATATCATTATTACTCATTTCTATGTCATTATAACTCAGTTTTATTCATTTTTACTCATTTCTATGTCATTTTTCAGCAAACTTGTATCATCTTCTCCTATTTATTAGTTAGTCAACTTCTTATGTTATACTACATCTGTTTTTTTTAGTTGCAATATTTGTTTTTTGGCACTATTCATCAACCAACTTTGTTAAGTAATCTCGCACCATTATATAAGAGATAACATTGTCAAGTGGGGTCTTGTTAGATTCGTCTCAATGCGATGATTCCAAATATTAAATTTTTATAATTTTTACTTACACCCAGTATGAGATATTAACGTTCAAATAAGTGTCTCGCTAAATGTGAAAAAGCAAATGTTGCAACTAAAAAAACAGAGGAAGTATGTCATTAAATACTCATTTTTGTGTCATTATTACTCTATCTTATGTCATTATTGACGTACATCATATCATTTTGGGTTGTCTCATGTTACTTTGTATAAATTTGTTTCATGTCATTATAACTAACTCTTATGACACTTTTTTAGCAAACTCAATTTTATGTCATTATTACTCATTTCTATGTCATTATAACTCATTTTTGTGTCATTTTTACTTACTTCTATGTCATTTTTCAGCAAACTTGTATTATTTTATTCAATTTTATTAGTATAGTCAACACCTTATATTATATATCATTAATACTCATTTCTGTGTCATTATTACTCCATTATCATTAATACTCATTTCTGTGTCATTATTACTCCATTTTATGTCATTATTGATGTACTTCATATCATTTTGGGGTTGTCCCATGTCATTTTGGATAAATTTGTTTCATATCATTATAAAACTCTTTCATGTCATTATAACTGACTTCTATGACATTTTTTTAGCAAACTCAATTCTATGTCATTATTACTCAAGTCTATGTCATTATAACTCAGTTCTATGTCATTTTTACTCACTTCTATATCATTTATCAGCAAACTTGTATCATTTTCTCCTATTTTATTAGTATAGTCAATTCGTTATGTTATATATATCACCATTACTCATTTCTTTGTCATAATTGACGTACTTCATATCATTTTGGGTGGTTTTAATGTCATTTTGTATAAAATTGTTTCATGTCATTATAAAACTCTTTCATGTCATTATAATTGACTTCTGTGACATTTTTTAGCAAATTCAGTTCTATGTCATTATTACTCATTTCTATGCCATTATAACTCAGTTTTATGTCATTTTTCAGCAAACTTGTCTTATTTTCTTCTATTTTATTAGTATAGGCAACTCCTTATGTTATATATATCATTAATACTCATTTTTGTGTCATTATTACTCTATTTTATGTTATTATTGACGTACTTCATATCATTTTGGGGTTGTCTCATGTCATTATAAAACTCTTTCATGTCATTATAACTGACTTCTATGACATTTCTTTAGCAACTCAGTTTTATGTCATTATTACTCATTTCTATGTCATTATAAGTCTGTTCTATGTCATTTTTACTCACTTCTATGTCATTTTTCAGCTACTTGTTACGTTTTCTCCTATTTTATTAGTATAGTCAACTCCTTATGTTATATCATTAATACTCATTTATGTGTCTTTATTGCTCCATTTTATGTCATTATTGACATACTTCATATCATTTGGGGTTGTCTTATGTCATTTTGTATAAATTTGTTACATGTCATTATAAGACTCTTTCATGTCATTATAACTGACTTCTATGACATTTTTTTTGCAACCTCAGTTCTATGTCATTATTACTCATTTATATGTCATTATAACTAAGTTTTATGTCATTTTTACTCACTTCTATGTCATTTTCCATAAACTTGTATCATTTGCTCCTATTTTATTAGTATAGTTAACTCCTTTTGTTATATATCATTAATACTCTTTTTTTTGTCATTATTACTCCATTTTATGTCATTATTGACGTACTTCATATCATTTTGGGGTTGTCTCATGTCGATTTGTATAAATTTGTTTCATGTCATTTATAAGACTCTTTTATGTCATTATTTCTCACTTTTATGACATCTATCTATTAGCAAACTTATGTCATTTAGAGTTAAGGTACTTATTAAGTAGAAAAAGAAGAAGAGGAGAAGACAGAAAATTGTAACCAAAACTTTGATCACACAAACCTGTGAAATTGTAACCGACACACGCTTCCTCTAATCTTTCTCTCCTCCATTTCAATTTGTTCACAGATTTCAACCTCACCAACCCCAACACCACAAACAACATACCAGCCATTACGACGTCTTTGAACAACTATTCTCTCCTTTTTCCATTCTACAACCTAAATAACGTCATTTTCTATCAACTTTCCAGCACCGGAAAAATTTATCCCACGGTTAAAGACAACAACGGCGTAATGTTCAACAACAGCTTTGTTCTTCCTCCGACAACGACGAATTCTAGAAAGCGTAAAAGAGAGAAAATCTCTTGTGTTGCGCCTTCGTTGCTTACTATGAACTCGGCCGTTAATGGCGGTGTTGTTAATCGAGATAATGATTCAGATGGATTTTTAGTTCAGCTACTGGTGGTTATTCGTTTTCTTCAATCTCTTTTTTCATTCAATCTTGTATTTATTGCAATTATGGAATTCTAGATGAAAAACAAGATTGAGCGAAGGAACGAGATCGAAGAATGATTTTGTTCGATTTCAAAAATAAATCTCGAAAATCTAGTTCCAAGATTCAACGCTAATGAAGTCTGCAAACGAAAATCTGTTGTTGTGAGTGTTTGAACTTCCGATGAACTTTCCGGCAGGATTGAAGAGAGAGAAAGATGGGTTGAAACTGGAGGATATAAAAGTGTAAAAATTCTCGCACGTGTGAAGCAACTGTTACACCATAAGATATGGTGTAACAATTACACTCAAGACTCTGTGATTACGAGTAGTGTAATACAAGGTTAAGAGAGGTGTTGAAAGAGGATGATGATGGGAATCGGACGTTGGAGATCCGTGTATCACCCAAATTGTTCAGAATTTTGTTGTCCATTAAGAATTGTTTAGAAGATATACATGTGACTTTGCTTCATTTGTATTTATAGATTACCTCCCACTATATAATTGCATGCATCTATAATTCTATATTGTACTGTTAATTGTTTCTAGAGGTGGCAAAATAGAAAAATAACACATGAGAGGAATTGGACAAAAAACCCGTTAGTTTAAGGTTATGGGTCAGATGAGTTTCCACGTTCCATGGAAGCGCCAATTCATCTCCAAAATGTATAAATTTTGTATATGAAGTGGCATTTTCATAAATAAATAATACTAATATTAAGTTGTATTGGTTAAAAATTAAGTTGTGATTAGTCTGCTTTCAATATTATTTTAAAAATCACGACTTAATGATTGACCCCTATGTCTTAATGTCGGTAACATTTTATTTACGAAAATGCCACTTGATATGCACCGTGTGGCTAACCACATATAATAATTTATGTAGTTTATTTTTGTTATTTTTCTAAACTAACAAAAACTAGTATTTTACCGAATAATAATTATCATGAAAGAAATCTTCAGTTTTCACAACCAAACTCTAATAACTAATATCTGAAAGCTAATAACTACTATTACCGTCCACAACTATTGCAACAATTACTTTTGCCGGACAGACTCGTAGAATGATCTTCAATGACAAGGATGGAAAATCAAGGGAGCGATTAGCTCAAAGAGCCAATAAATTCTACATTGTCATCCATACAATGTCCAACCTCTTTTATCAAATGTGGATATTTCTAATGATCATCTATATTATCTATCAAATTCATAGTAGTTCTTCAAAATTTGGATTTTTAAAATTAGGACTCTCATTTTTTTTACAGCCTGTTTAGTTCATTTTTAGTAAAGCAAAGGAAGAAACGAGATCTTCTAATTGATAATTGGGCCAAAGAAAGAATTTGAATTTTCTAAATGTATTTTTATCTCGATCAAAATCTTTATTTTCATCAAAAAGTTGACTATAGTTTTTTACCCGATTCCCTATTGGGTTTGGATTCACACCATTATTATTCCTTGAATTCAAACAAATTAGAATTCTCAATTCTCTACGACGCCTCGGCGATAAAATATTTTCAGGAGCAACCAAATCAAAATTGTTTTTGTCTCTTTCACCCAATTTTTTTTTATCAACATTTTCACTGTGAAATGAAGGGAAGAGAAAGGAAAAAAAAAACTTTACTTCCCATGTTTGGTATAAATTCTCTTTTGTCCCGGATTCCCTCACTTTTGGGAGGAAATGAAAGCAAAATTTTGTTAAAGAGTCTTTCCTTCAAATTCCTTCCATTTCTTTTCACTAAATTTTTTTTAATGAACCAAACATTAGAAAGTAACAAATTTCCTTCCACTTCCTTTCTTTTCCTTCCAAACACTAGTACAAAATTGACGATTTGCGTCGGATGCGAGGCGCCCATTTGGGTCGGACATGGGTCCGACGGCACAGCTCTCGACGCAAATCAGGATATAGGATCTGCGTCGGATAGGCGTGCGACGCAATTGTCTAGCTATTTGCGTCGGACCTAGCTAACAGTGCGATGCAGATGAGTATTGGGATGCTGGCCGTTGTGGCCATGGGGCCTCACCATCTGCGTCGCATGCTGCTCTACGTGCGACGCAAATGATGTTACATCTGCATCGCACATAGAGCGGCATGCGACGCAAATGGTAAGGCCCCAAGGCCACTGACAGCCAGCGGCCTAGACTCATCTGCGTCGCCTTTGTTAGCTATGTTCGACGCAAATGGTAAGGTCCCAAGGCCACAACGGCCAGCGAGGCATAGACTCATCTCGCATCGCATTGTTAGCTATGTTCGACGCAAATGGTTGTCATCTGTGTCGGATGTTGCGCAAAGATCCACGCAAATGAGGATTTTTGGGGTTTTTTTTCTTTTTTGTTTTTTTTTTTCATATACAAAACCTTAAACTTCAAAACTAAACGAACATTATATTAATAATTATGAGCAGAAAATTCGGCAGAGTCTCCTTTGTAATTTGGACAACCCAAGAAATCGTTGGGAAACTTTTTCATATATGACTAAAACCTGTTCCAGTACATCTCAAAGCAACCAATATTGCAATCAATTGCAATCAAGCAACCAACAAGGTTCAATCAACAAAATATTGTTCAACCTACAAATACAAATACATATACTAACTAGTTAGTTTGCAGCTTTGACGACCTCTACAAAGTATTTTGCAAAAAGTTCTTTGAGTTCGTCAATCTCAGTTGCGGAGTATGGCTGAGGACTTGGTGGAAAATCCTATAAATATATTAAATTAGTTAATATACTTAAAATTCTATAAGTATAAATAACGAATTTACAACATACATATACCTCCTGTAAATTATTTGAATCATAGTGCATGCGGACGATTTCAAGCATGTTTTTCATCACGAAATAGCCGCATTCCTCTCCTCCCGCTTGTTGAGAACACTACACCAAATTTAAGATATATGTTAGAACGGAAGTAAAATCCTAAATAGAATTATAAAATGTGTATCAAATACAAAACCATAAGAATTTTACTGGGATCGTTATCCAAGACAATTTAGTTCCTTTATTGGATCCTTCAAGGCGCGTGAAACTTGTATATGCACTAAGTATAGAAATCGTGTAACAATTAATTACTATAAACATTTATAAATTATTTAAAATATCATAAAATGCATGTAAAATAATTTATAACTTTTATAACAACTATGAACTTATGTATTTAGCGGCATCTTGATAGCTAATTTTCTTTCTTTCTGTAGCGAATCAAATATATATACCGCTTCCTTAGATAAACAAATGACAAGAAGAATCCAATGTTCCCTAAGGCATGAAGCAAAATGTGATGCTCATATAACCACAAGTTCATATAGATAAAACAAAGTAAAGATTAGTTTAACTAACATACTTTTGAATATACGGACATAGGATGAAACACATATTTTGATTCGCTTTCATTGAACTTGCCATGTAGTTGATCACGGCATCTGGTTGATTGCGTATCATGGTCGCCGAAATCATACTTGGACACATGAAACCAATAGTACCCTCTGATTCAGACTCCTCTTCGAAATGCCTACACTCCAAATACTTATACTTAGAAGAAACAATAAAAATAAATATCAATGTTAATTAGTTTAGAGTTTGAGAATTCTCACATCATAAATATTTGCAAAATGGATACATTAAGCCATGATCCCATGAGAAGTTGAAAAACATCTTGTCGCGAGAGAATGATCATCTGATCACTATCATCGTTGAAGACGGTACCCTTCATAACTTTCATAGTAAAAGGCTCATCTGAGGGCCGGTTGCAAAATAATCAGTGCATATCCTTGACAATATCATCCATATCCTTCAGTGATAAGTCAATAAAAGGATCTATGTACCTATGTGCAGACTCATCGGTGCAAAGATCACTACCAACTATTTTTTTTTCTTCTTCTTCATCGCACCTTCCTTAGGCAAATGTTCCTAATTCAATTCGACTTATTTTTAATTCATACTATATATGTATATAGATTATTTCATATATCAATCAAGCTTACGTAGTATATAAATCAAGATATTAAACATAAGTTACCTGATTATCTGAGACTATAAATACCAACTCTTTTGGCCATTCCATGAATGAACCCTCAGCTTGACTGAGTTTCACGATGTATGGAGTAGGTAGTGGAACTGGAGCATCTGCGTTGTCCGGAAAAAAATTATCAACGCTCACTTTCACGGCCGTAAGATGTGATGATGACTCCAGTTGTGGATAAACGGTACCCTCAGCTACAATGATCGTCTCCGAGACATCCGCTAATGCCAAACGACATGGAACTTGGCTCTTAACATCCAATGAGAACACAATGTCATTAATTAAGTGTTTTAGAAGTATAATATCATAATCTTAGAAGATATAAAATAAATATATACCTGCAAGTTCACAAATGGTTCATTTTCCCCCGAGTGACAGCTACTAGGATTAACTGGAGTGTGAGGACTTCGGACCGGCTCATCTTCCCTTGTTTGATTTGGTACTTGAAGACCTAATTACGCCGCAAAAGCCATCAACCTTTCTTGAACTATTGCATCTATCTTCGAGTTCATCTCTTTCATCGTCTGTTCTCTAACTCTTTGGCTCACTCTAGCCTCGAACTCCTGCATCTCCTCATCATCCATTCCCCTACCCTTTCGAGCAGTGCTACTCCGATCAGGATCTCCCCAAACAGATGTATTCCAAATGCTACGCCCAGCTGTTAACACATGCCCAGGACGGTCTTTCCTCTGTAGAGCACGTGATAGAGCATCATCTATCCGACCTGGAACAAACTCTCCTTCCTTTTCTTTCCTTTTCCAATCATCCTGCGTCCAATTAAAAAAATTCATATGATTTGTAGAATACGAGTAATTAGACAAGAAAATATCATAAAATTTGAAAAAATGCTTGCAATGGACTCTTTTATCTTTTGTGTTTCTTCATTAGGGAAGAAAAGATCTCCTTCCTTATCTTTTTTCGATCTCGCGAGAAGCCATGGCAAAGTTCGATCCGGCAAAGAGGAAAAAACTGAAGATGTGGATGAGTCAACAGATGATGCTGTAGATGATGAAGGGATATACCCTGTTTTTTTTTTTCAAAAAAGAATCATCTCTGCATATGACTTTTGACCCAAAAAATGAGGATGAATATTGGCAGCCTGAGACTTTCTTGCTCTTTCACTTTTAGCCTAATATGAAAACAAGTAGCTAGTCAATATTCACAACATAAAAAATTGATTATAACATATTATGTGATTGTAACGTATATATTATATACCTTAAACTCATCAAAGCTACACTTTGTCACAAATTGCTCCCAAATCTCTTCAGTGATGATAGGATAGAGCACGTACGGTTGCTTATCATTGTTAGGCCCCTTCCTCGTGTTTGTGATCCATCGACTCACCAATCTTGACTTAAAATCTCTCCACCGCTTACCACAAGTAGTCAACACATCTCGTTTCTTCCTCTCATCCTCTTGTATTCCAAACTCTCTCTTCATTATACAAAATAATACACGATTAGTAACTAATAGCAAGATCTCAATTAAATTAAAATAATGACTTTTAAAATACATGGGTTACTTACTTTAGCATCTTCCCATAAACTATTTTAAGGCCTAGTGGAACATCATCCCAACTATCGTACAAGATAGACACTTTACTTCTACTGATTTCACCGCAATGTGTCTTGTACGCACCCACATGCTCCCTAATCGGACGCATCCACTGATCCCACTGAAGTAGAAAATATTATCATACATATTCGGACGATCGGTTCCTTCATCCTCCAAAGTATACAACATCTCATCTACCCTATCATTCTCATCATCCACCCTATCATTCTCATCATCTACCCTATCATTCTCATTATTATCCTCTCCTTTTTCAATATCAACCTCAACCTCATCATTAATGTGATCAACATGCAAATCATCACACAAGCTAGTGGAGCTCATACCCTGATCATAAAACTCTCCATGCCATGTCCACCTAGTATAGTTGCTCTTAAACCCACGACGAATCAAATGATCCTTAATTTGATCCACATCACGATACCCCCTAGAGTTATTGCAATCACAACAAGGACACAAGACTAACTTTGACCCATTATGCGATTGATGTTCTAACGCAACCCCTGATAAATTCATCAACCCCTTGTAGAAATGTCGCCGAAATTCGATTACCATACATCCAGGTTCGATCCATATTCATACACTAGAGACACCAAACAAGAACACAATATATCGATCACATCATTCAAAGTGTCTTATCAAATGCAGTCATGAAAATTTGGGTCCTTATCACTCCAACCTAACCCATCTTTGAGTTTCTCATCTCATTAGTGAATGAACATTTGGTTTTCAATTCTAAGAAAAATCCGGCAGCACTTCCCTACAGTTCTCCAAGTACACGATGAATATAGTAGGTAAACTATCCCCATATGTACCCAGAGAGCGCTTAAGGAAATTAGCTAGATTTTTCTTAGACTCGAAAACCAAACATTCATTCACATCCTAAGTGAGATAAGAAACTCAAATATAGTCCCAAACCGGGGACTATTCAAGACTTACTCCTAATGAGTAAGCCTCGAACGGGTATCTAGGCCAATGATGCACATTGCAATTAAACAGCACAAACCAATCCATTCCTTAGATTTCCCTCCCCACCCCATTAAGGTATGTCCATATAGGTTTGGTCATAATTCAACATATATTTTCCCAATCACATAACCAAACAATTCACATATACTTTCCCAATCACATTATATAGGATAAATAAAACAAATCCACAAATCCAAACTAATGGTTAAATTAACGTAAATCAGAAAATAACAAAAGGTATAATACATACCTCTGCTCTCAAGGAGCAGCGAAGACAAACACAACAAGGTGAGCTTGGAAAACCGGCAAACCGATGAGCACAAGACACAAGGTGGCAACTGCAGTACAATGTAGAGGAGAGGCAAAGTGAGAGAATGCAACACCATTGAAAGAGATGAGTTTGGATACTCACACAACATATTACTAAAATTCACAAATTCAAGGTAAGTAGGAAACTATAATATAAATTCTTACAAGTTTGAAATTCTAAAGTGACCACTCAAGAATTCTAACCCATAATCGAAACACATAATTCTAAAGTGAGCATTCAAGAAACACATGCAAGAAATTGATTCAATACATTGAAATGTAGTAATAAACTCCTTGATTATGATCTAGAAAAAAAAGAGGGAAATTCAAAAAAAAAGAAATAAAAAAAAAGACAGAAATTGAAAAACTGAAAAAGATGACTTACATTGAAGCAGCGGTAGCGGCGACACCTGGTGTGCAGCTGTGACGGCGGCGAGACAAGGTATGCAGCGGCGGCGGTGCGACTCACAGAAGCGGCGGTTGCCGGCGAGCAAAACCGAGAAAAAGTGAGCTAGAATGAGAGAGAGAGAGAGAGAAAGAGGAGTGCACCGATAATCACCGAGAAAGAGGACACGCCGGTCGGTATACGTCACCGATGGAAATCCTTCGTGTGATTATTTGCCGGCGAGAAAACCGAGAGAGAGGATGGGAGTGACGAACTAAAAAAAGAGAAAGAATGGAAGACGAGCGAAAACCAAGAGAGGGGTTGAGTTATTCGCCGGCGAAACGGGATTTGCCGAAGAAGCGACGGTCGTCGGCGAGAGTGCGTACAGTTTCAGCGAAGGTCGACGGTTCGCAATCGCAGGAGAGAGAGTGTGAGAGTGGAGTTTGAGAGTGAGTATAGTTTAGGGCTTCGAATTAAAGTGCTGGTGGAGGCCCATTTGTGTCGCACGTGCACGAAGATCCGTCGCAAATAGTGGTGGAGGCCCATTTGCGTCGCACGTGCAAGAAGATCCGACGCAGATAGTAAATGTTTTGGGCCTCACCAGTGTTTGGGTTGCAGGTCATCTGCGTCGCATGTAAGCTACGTTCGACGCGGATAGTGTTCTGCATAGTTGGATGTGGGTTGATGTCGTTGGATGCTAAGGACATGCGACGCATATAACTTATCTTCGTCGCATGTTGGCAACGTCCGACGCAGATAGTGCTGTGTGCATACATTTGGCTAACAACCATCTGCGTCGGACTGGAGGCGGATGCGACGCATATGTTGTTTTGCGTCGCGTCTTTGCTTGATG
This sequence comes from Beta lomatogona, assembly GCA_947646795.1. Taxonomy (NCBI): domain Eukaryota; kingdom Viridiplantae; phylum Streptophyta; class Magnoliopsida; order Caryophyllales; family Amaranthaceae; genus Beta; species Beta lomatogona. The sequence continues at coordinate 13,128 of CANSNZ010001455.1, forward strand.
CAACACATATAATTGATGCGAGTTGGACATGTGGGTTGAAGTATATGCGTCGGATGAGCGTCGGGTCTGACGCATATCGTGGTTTTTGCGTCGTTTGTCCTGAGGGTCCGACGCATATATACTTCTCCTACTCTTCTGCTGAGATTATTTTGCATCGGACTATTAATGGTATTCGACGCAAATTAAGAATTTGCGTCATTTCTTCGAGGGTGCAACGCCAATGGACAGACGCAAATCCTCTTTTCTGTACTAGTGAAATCTTTTCCACCAAACAAGCTGTTAAAATGTGGCCCCCCTTTATGCGAGCAACAAATCGTGCTTGAGTCAATATAAAATCAATGAACCCTAGACTTCAACTCTATTACATTATATAAAAGATAACAATAGGTGATTAGACCTGGCAATTATCCGTGGGTGAGTGGATTATTTATCCACCCGCCTCGAATAAATGGGTGAACCTGCAATAAGGCGGGTGACGGGTGGGTGGCGGGTGGAGTGGGTGGTGGGGCGGGGCTTAGATGGGTTAGATTTTTTTGGCCCATCACCCGCCACTTCACCCCTCCATCCATCCACCCTATACTAATATACATATTAGGAAAATTTGTTAAAAACCACCTTTTATAAGCACTTTTTTTGTCACAAACCGCCTTTCTAAGAAAATTGGGCACGCCGCCACCTTTTTTTTTATTTTTCTTGTGAGAAGTCACTACTTGCCGGAATCTGATTGTTGACTCAACTTTTCAGGCATTGACCATCACGTGCATTGCACATGAGGTCATTAAACCCCTTCTTTTTCAAAATTTCCCCCAATTTCTTCCTCCACTTCTTTTCCCTTCTCTGTTAGTTGTGCTGGACCCCTCGTCAAAGCTTCGTCCCTCTTCTCGGCTGGCGTTGCAAGCTGGCGCCACCGCTGGTCCGATGTTCTCTCCCTTTATTGTTGATACTTCCCAATTTTCTCCCTCCCCTGTTCTTGTTCGATGTTGCTGATGTGCGATTGACGCCGCCCTACGTTGCCGCTGCTGCTGGATGGTTGCGTGCTATCGCTACCAAAGTTGTTGGTCGTTGGTGTTGTTGTTGTTGTCTCTCCGCTTCTCTCTCCAGCTCTCCTCTACACACATTGTTGTTGCTCGTGTCTCCTCTGGTTTGTATCTATTGTTGCTGCTGTTGTTTTTACTTGCGCCGTCGCAAGCCACTACTCGTTGGTGTTGCTGCTACTTCGCTTCTTTTTTTGTCTTAAGGTGTTGGTGGTATCTGGGGGTGGTGATGAACATGAAAGAGAGGAGTTGGTGGATGTGGCGTGCAATGGCAGCAAGGGAGTGGTAGTGGAGGTCTTCGGATGCCAAAAATGGAGTGAGGAAGAAATGAGGAAGATGAGATGGAGAGATGAGGAAGAAATGGAGTTTAAAATGGGGTCAACGGCGGAAAATCTAAGTTAATTCTCGGAATCCGACAAGCGGTGGCTTCTCACCAAAAAAAGAGCGAAAAAGGTGGTGGTGTGCTCATTTTTTTTAAAAGGTGGTTTGTGACAAAAAAGTGGTTATAAAAGGTGGTTTTTGACAAATTTTCCTACATATTATTACAAGTATTAAATTTTGGCATGTATTAAGAATTGACAATTTATATTTAGTCGATTTGCTGTTAATCGATGACTAAATTTTCATTTATTAATTTTTTAAATTGTTAAGTATACAAACAACTTTTTCTAGTATCATCCATTTCCCACTCGCCCTACCCGTCCCATCCACAGTTGATGGATGAGGCGGATATGGGAGGGATTTTTGGCGGGTGATGGATGTTTGAGATTGTAACACCTCGTAATTTTCATCCTTTAATTTTGGTGTTTGTTTATATTAAAACGATATTTTTCGTAAAATTAAAATAATTTATTATTAAAACAATTTTTTAATGTGTTTTGAGAATGTGTATATATTTTTATATGTTGTGATATATTTATATATATTTATTTTAAGTTGTTAGTTAATTATTTTTAAGGTTATATTAGTTTCGTTATTTATTTAGGCGTTTAGGATGCGGTTTTGTCGCGTAGCGTTTTTGTAACGTTGTTGGACCGATTTGAGTGACGAAATGGCACATCACATGTGGCCTGTTATGCTGGCCAAAAATCACCAAATGCGGAGAGGAGGATGAAGAGTTTGGTGCATGTTATGTAAACCTTTGATTTCTTTGTAACCCCCCATTAATCCATCATTAAGGCCATGTTCTTTTGAACTTATTTTGGCTGAACTGGACTTATTTTATTTTTGCTGAACTGAACTTATTTTTACTTATTTTTGCTGAACTGAACTTATTTTTGCTAAATAATAATAATAATAAATAATAAATAATAAATAATAAATAACAAATAACAAATAATAAATAATAAATAATAAATAATAAATAATAAATAATAAATAATAAATAATGAATAATAAATAATAAATAATAAATAATAAATAATAAATAATAAATAATAAATAATAAATAATAAATAATAAATAATAAATAATAAATAATAAATAATAAATAATAAATAATAAATAATAAATAATAAATAATAAATAATAAATAATAAATAATAAATAATAAATAATAAATAATAAATAATGAATAATAAATAATAAATAATAAATAATAAATAATAAATAATAAATAATAAATAATAAATAATAAATAATAAATAATAAATAATAAATAATAAATAATAAATAATAAATAATAAATAATAAATAATAAATAATAAATAATAAATAATAAATAATAAATAATAAATAATAAATAATAAATAATAAATATTAAATAATAAATAATAAATAATAAATATTAAATAATAAATAATAAATATTAAATAATAAATAATAAATATTAAATATTAAATAATAAATAATAAATAATAAATAATAAATAATAAATAATAAATAATAAATAATAAATAATAAATAATAAATAATAAATAATAAATAATAAATAATAAATAATAAATAATAAATAATAAATAATAAATAATAAATAATAAATAATAAATAATAAATAATAAATAATAAATAATAAATAATAAATAATAAATAATAAATAATAAATAATAAATAATAAATAATAAATAATAAATAATAAATAATAAATAATAAATAATAAATAATAAATAATAAATAATAAATAATAAATAATAAATAATAAATAATAAATATTAAATAATAAATAATAAATAATAAATAATAAATAATAAATAATAAATATTAAATAGTAAATAATAAATAATAAATAATAAATAATAAATAATAAATAATAAATAATAAATAATAAATAATAAATAATAAATAATAAATAATAAATAATAAATAATAAATAATAAATAATAAATAATAAATAATAAATAATAAATAATAAATAATAAATAATAAATAATAAATAATAAATAATAAATAATAAATAATAAATAATAAATAATAAATAATAAATAATAAATAATAAATAATAAATAATAAATAATAAATAATAAATAATAAATAATAAATAATAAATAATAAATAATAAATAATAAATAATAAATAATAAATAATAAATAATAAATAATAAATAATAAATAATAAATAATAAATAATAAATAATAAATAATAAATAATAAATAATAAATAATAAATAATAAATAATAAATAATAAATAATAAATAATAAATAATAAATAATAAATAATAAATAATAAATAATAAATAATAAATAATAAATAATAAATAATAAATAATAAATAATAAATAATAAATAATAAATAATAAAAATAAAAATAATTAATAATAAAAAAAATAATAAAAAATAATAATAATAAATAAAACAATAATAATAAATCAATAATAATAATAAATAATAATATAATAATAAATAATAATAAATAATAAATAATAATAATAATATTAATAATAATAAATAATAATAATAATAAATAATAAATAATAAATAATAATAATAAATAATAATATAATAATAAATAATAATAAATAATAAATAATAATAATAATAAATAATACTAATATTAATAATAAATAATAATAATAATATTAATAATAAATAATAATAAGAATAATAATAAATAATATAAATAATAATAGTTATAAATAATAATAATCATAAATAAAAAATAAAAAATAATAAAAAATAAATCTTAAATAATAAATAATAATAATTAAAATAAATAATAAATAATAAATAATAAATAATAATAATAATAATAAATAATAATAATAATAAATAATAATAGATAATAAATAATAAATAATAGATAATTAATAATTAATAATTACTAAATAATAAATAATACAGTAAATAATAAAAATAATAAAATAAAATAAAAAAATAAAAAAAAATAAAAAATAAAAAACTTAAAAAAAATAAAAAAAAATTATAATTTCATCGTTATTATAATTATAATATTAATAATAATAACAATACTAATAGTAATATTGAAAACAAAAAATATTAATTACAACATTAATAATAATACTGAACTTATTTTTGCTGAACTAAACTTATTTTTGCTGAACTGAACTTATTTTTATTTATTTTTGCTGAACTGAACTTATTTTTACTTATTTTTGCTGAAAATAAGTCCAAAAGAACAGGGCCTTAACACTCTCTTAAACCCTTCATTTTTCCTTGCCAATAAATTCTGATTTTAATCAGAGAAATTCAACATCATTCTTCATTAAGCCTCGTCATTTTCAAAGAAAAGAGAGAAGAGGAAGAGAAGAGAAAAGTTCATGCCGGTTTTTCCTGTCACACTTTCACGAAAATGATCATCGCCAGAGATCTAACCGTCTGCAATTTTGACAATATGTTGAGGACGTCTGGGTCTTCCTTTGACCGGAGTGAATGTGATTATGAACTTTCGTTCTCCGGGAATCATGATCGGAACAGAACAGCACGAAGTGAGATTTTTCAACGTTGAAGAAGAAGACGCCTAGCGACTTGTTGCTACAATTATTGTTCATGGAGGACTTGGATTGCAGCATATTTTTCGAATATCTTTAGACTCAGCTCTCCTCCCGACGATCCAGGTAACTAGTAGTTACCTTAGAACGCTAGAGATTATGGTATATATCGGTAGTATATTATTACGTTAGGAGTTGTTTAAATTACTTTTTGTATGAAATTATTGATGAAAATTTACGTGACTTTTCATTAGGTATCCTGTGAGTAGGTTATGTGCAGAAAATAATTTTTAATTGAGTTTTTCCTATTTTCTTAATTTAATTGGTAATTTGTGCGTTTATGGCCTAATAATAAAATAATTAGTGAAGGAGTTTTATAATTGCCGAAAATATTTTATTGAAGCATGTTATGTATTTAATATGTTTTTCATGTCTTAGAATAATTTTTGTCTACTGTTTACGAGTTTAATTAATTGAATTTCCTATTTTTACATTTTCGTGATTGTTAGTAATTAATTCGTGAATATTATACTTTTAGGCTAAAAAATCTGTTTCATTACATAATCTGTATTGCCCTGGGTTTATACATGTTATGTGAGTTTTTGGTAATTTTTGGGCATCTATTTCTAATTTTAATTATTTTATTGGCTTCATTGAGTAATCTGGAAATTATTGTTAAAAATTACTTTTGAAGTCCGAAAATTAGAAATAAAATTATTACTGTGTCAATAAAGCTATGATGGTTGTATGTTAATTTTTGTGAGAATTTAGGGTTCGGGTTTATTTGTTAAATAATTTTTAGTGTGATTTTGATAATGATTTGAGCTTATTCTAATTAATTATTAAGAGGTTAATAATAAGGATTAGAATGAAACTTTTTGCATTCTTTGAAGGCTGATGATTTTATGTTACTGTTGTCATGATTGGATGCTATTATATTTACGTTTAGTTGGAGTAGGAATGATTAATTACGTATGTTTTATTGAATTAATGAGTTTTTGGTGAAATTAATATTGGTCATTCGGTGGCGTCAGACGCACGTAGATGCGTCAGTTGCAAGGTGGTTTGTGCGTTAGACGCACAGATTGGTGTGGAGCGTAAGCTCCTGTGCCGAGCGCACAGGTGTTCTGTTTTGTGTTGCATGATTTTTCGTATGTGCTTGAACGTATGATTTACATGTAATTGGTGATCTCCCTTTTTGGGATTTAATTATGGTTTGATAATATTTGGTGCTGTAAAACTCTTTTTATATCATTATTTGTGCTGAAATGTGTACAAAGTAAAGTTTACTTATTTGAGGAATTTTAAAGAGATAACTATTGATGAATTGTGAGTATAAGGCCGAGTGGCATCCCTTTGATGAATATTATAAAGATGAATGATACTTTTATGGTATTTATGATTTTATTTTGAGATAAGAACATCCGGTGGGATAGATGTAGTCCCCGGTGAAGAACATGCAAACAACCTAGTTTGCGAACTAGGGGTAAACTTGGGTTAATTGTTGTCGTCCGAGAGGACAGGGGGTTCTGTGTGTTCTACCCTGCATCGGGAGTTTGGCCATTCTTAGTCACAGACAGTGGGGAACGTAAGCCTATAGACTGACCTGGAGATAGCGATCTGACAAACCTTAGGAAGTGAATTGCGATTCACTAGCGTTCAATTTCTGACTCAATAACTTGTTTTACCTATACTTTTTTTTTATAAAAGTACTCTTGAGATGATTTATTTATTTTTATCCAATTCACTTGCTATTTATTATTCATTTGCGTTACTTGTGAAGTATATGGAAGTGGATGCATATTGTGCATAATTCAACATTATGAGCATTAAAAATCAAGGGAAGTATTTACGCAATAATCACAAACTCAACAAATTTAGATCATAGTTAATTTAAGGTTCAAATTTTCATGTCTAATAAGTTCGAACAAGTTCCAAGAAGTTTAGATAAGTATACATATAAGTACAGCTAGTTCGAACACCTTCCAAATTAAATTTAAATCAGTTCCAATTAAATAAGTTTAAATCAATTCAAATAAGTTCTAATAAGTTGCAATAAAATATTAAATATCTTTCATATAAGTTCAGAAAAAAGAGGTGAAGAGAATCGCATTCGGTCCAAGATCCCTAGGTAATTGTGACACATCATGTGGGAGGTGCTACTTCGAGCAATGAACCAAGCAAGATTTCCGATTTGCAAATTGCAAATTGGAAAGTGCAACTTTCTAATTCAACAATTAGTATACCATATAGCTCATGCCCCTCTAAATTAAATTGAGAATTCATCAAAGATTGTACAACTGACCTAGGACATGACCCAGACTCAGTTGGACTACTTGACCCATTTTTAAGGGTCTGAATCTAGAATCTTGAGAAATATTGGGTCTAAGTGTTAAAAATTGGGTCCGGGACTAATAGATTCAGAACCAGACCCGCTCCATAAACCCTCTACTAGTAGGCCATCTATGTAATAACCCACACTTCCTAGCTGCTAGCTAATTACACTTAAGGTACATAAATCACAATTAACACTTAATTAATCTCAAATTACATTTACTCGCAGCGAAAACATAACCTTTTTATACGATCTTGGACCTGTGGGGTTAGGGCCCACAACAAAACATCTTCAAACCAATATCATATTACAAAATACTTTACTCGATTCCCAAGTAAAGAATATTTTATTCTCAAATAAATATTTAAATATTTCCAAATTCAAATTCCGAATCACTAATCTATTACTATTTAACAACCTCGCTTTGATCCACTCTGAGCTTCCAATACGAACCTGCAATTACATAAGAGAATACAAAACAAAAGCAAAACTAAAATAAGCGAAAAGCTCAGTAACTTTACTTCAACCCGTCAAGACAGTTTTAGTTCGAAAACGCTTTTCATATAATAAACAAACTTGGTACTTGTTTGGAAAAGAATTCTTCCTATAAAATATATCGCTAGCATAGCTCAATCAGTTAACACAAATCGCTGGTAGGTACAGGTTTTGGCAGAACATAACATGCATAGCATAATAGAATGTTCGACCTTCTCCGGTCTTAACTGAACTTATCTCTCAATCATTTTTTCCACCTCGTACCTTGCCCACTTTTCATCTCGGTTCCGAGCTAAGCCAGCCAAAACAATGGCGAAATCCTTTTTATATTATCATACTCAAATTATATCTTAAGAAACATAGTATTTCCGTACAATTCCAATAAATGAACAAAAGCATTCTTGTATAATCATTCAATGACAATTCACATCTCAACACATATTTAAACATCTATAACCATGACCATGACTATAAACGATATACGATGTAAAAATACAATACACATACGGGCATGTAAATACATTTTGCTGAACTCAAAGGTCACCCCGAACCGCAAACCCAATTATGACAATACAACTTCTTACAAGCTTCCAAGACTCTTTGAGCTCCATAAATTAATACCCACAATTCACCTCAATAACAATAACAATATATTCAATATATCATTTAACTCTTAACATAAAAACCAAATTGAGTACCCCTTTCCTCTCCTTCACTAATTATTTAAAATCCTTGAATATGAAAGCTCGAGAACTAGCTCTAAAACTCATTATCTTAAGTAAACCCCATAAATCAAATCCAATGAACTATCATCAAAATTATATACACTAAAGCATAAATTCGTAACTCCAAAAATTGATTTGAGTTTTGAAATATGAAGAAACTGGATTGCATACTTCTAATCAAAATAATCATCTCGTAGTGTTAATATGCCTTCCAAGCAATTACTAATTAGATTTCAATTCACAAACTAATTGGCAACCAATACCAACATTTTTGTCTTAACCGATTTAAAAAATCATAACAACAAAACCTCATTAAAATCTGAATTTGGAATATAATTCAAAGAATAAAGATGAGGGCTTGAGTTATACCTCTAAAAATTAGAATCAATTTCTTTACAAACATGAAGCAACTGGTAGAAGAGCAAGAGAAGTAGAGAACACCAACATCAACACAACAATGGCAGCAGTGATAGGATTCTGGCGACTCAAATGAATGGGGCAGAAGCTATGCAGAGCAACAACAACGTAGTAGCTCGCTTGAACAACAACATCATATGACAGGAACTTGCAAGAGGCATAACTTATGCTAGTACACAAGTCGAAATTGAGTGATTTTTGAGCCTAAATTGAATATCTCAAAGAGATCTACGATTTCATGCAACATATATTCCGAAAAACCAACTGCATGCTGAAGATTTTGAGCAAAGAACTTGGCAACAACTATAGGACCAAGAAAGTCAGTGGAGAGAGGAAACAACAGAAGAGCAGTAGCCACAACCAACATACAACACAATTACGGCCCAAAATAGAGACGTCAGAACATCGACAATGCTGGAGGAGGCAGTGCATCACCGGCAAGCAGCGCTGGCAGAACGGAAGTATGGAGATGTAAGAGAAGAGAGAGAAAAGAATATAATTTGGGGTTTTGTCTTTGATTTGAGTTTCTTCAATTCTCGATCTACTTGGGGATAATTAAACTGAAATCTTGAAGAGAGTAATTGATCTATGAGAAATATGCTTTGGCACTTGATTGAGAAGACACAAAGAAGAGAGAGTGATGCTTTGGCATTTTGAGTAGATGACACGAGTGAGGAGAGATAAATGTGAAAAATGGGGTTTTCTTTCACTACAAGAAAAAGCTAAAATAACGATCGCTTCACAGCGACGGTCAATAAAACGGTCGGTGATTTAACATATAGCGACGGCTTCAAGCAGTCGGTGGTCACCGACTGTTTATAATGTATAGAACGACGGATTAACCGTCGGTGATTATCAGCGACAGTTTTAAGCCGTCGTTGTTGTGGTTAATGTAAATCTAAAATTTTTTTACCTTAGGCGACGGTCTTAAACCGTCGCTGATGTCGAGGGGGGGGGTTAAAATCAATTTGCCTCTTCCAGTCGGGTTTTTTTCGCAAAATTAAAAGAGAGAAAACCACAGTCCAACAAACGAAAGCCGACGAAACCGCCTCCCTCCAACCAACGGACGCCGGACGAAGCTTCGCCGCCTGCCTTCTTCACCGCCTGCCCTCTTCGACGCCGGTGAGCTTCGATTTCTTTTATTATTATTTTTTTTCTCAGGAAACCAAACCCTAAAAGTTGGGATTTTGGGATGTAGGTGGCGAAAACCACCGTTGGCCGCCGGAAAATCGTGTCTAAGTCCAAATCTTTCTCCTCTCGCCGCCGGTAATACCTAAATCGTGCCTATTTAATAATTTTTTTTTGAATTTTGGCCACTCACTCCAAATCTTTCTCCTCCCCCCAACTTTGGCAATGTAGGTCGGCAAACACCAAGGCCCGACTGCCGTCCGCCTGTGCCGGACCCCTGCCGCCTCTAGGTACTCTTTAATTTTTAAATTCTTTATTTTTAATAGTAAATTTAGTTTATATGGTTAATTGCATAATTTTATGTATAAATTTTACTAAATGATTAAAGGTTACCATTTAATAATTGATTTTCTACGTGATGTAGGATTATTTAGCATTTTGGTGTTTCTCTTTGGCTTAATTGTAAGGTTAGTAGCAATTTTGACCATATTTTGTCTTCAATTTATATTGTTTTTGTTCATGTAAATTCTATATTTTAATTTTTGTGTAAGTTTTTCATCATGAAATATAATGTATTAAAAAAAAACTTTTGTTTAGAGAATGTTAAAAACTATATAATTTATTAGTTTATATTACTTTGAAGATTAAGTTACTTTAGTTGTATAAGTTTAAGTTACTATATAATTATCACAATAGTTTTTATAATGGTTCGTTTATTAAAGGTTATAAAAGTTAAAAAATTTATAATTATCACAATAATTTATTTATTGCACATTCCTTTATTTAGTTTACACTATTTAAAATGTTTATATTGTTTTTGACATATTTGTTTTCGTGGAAATAGTTTGGATGATGTTATAAATTTAATTTAAGTGTTTAAATAAATATGTTTGCATCATCATGTGCCTAGATACCCGTTCAAGGTATACTCATTAGGAGTATATCTTGAATAGTCCCCGATTGGGACTGTTCTTGGACGTTTGACCTCACTTAGGTGGTGAATGTATGCCTTTTTTTCAATTCTATGTAATTTCCGGTGATGTTGTTTCTCTATGTTGTTCTCTGGGTACATATGTAAGCTTTTACGAAGCTCACATTGTGTACTTGGAGAACTTATGGGAAATGCTGCCGGAATTTACTTAGAAGCGAATAGTTGGCATACATTCACTAGTGGGGTTAGACGTCGAAGAATGGGTTAGGTTGGAGTGATAAGACCTTTGGATATCATTTTAGGCCCTATATGCATTTCACACAAATGTTTTAATTGTACGTATGTTGGTTGTTAATGAGTATTGTGATTGAAATGGTTTAGAATTGTAGAATTGGTCACCATGAAACGGAAGGAGCGTTGGTGGATGTATGATAGATATGACAATGTGCGTAACTTGAGGCCCGAGTTCTTGAGGGGGGTTGATGAATTCATTGACTTTTGCAAAGTAAATTCTGAAAACCCAGGTAAGGATGAAGTTAGATGCCAGTGTCCGAAATGCAAGAACAGACGTATGCATGACGCAGACACGGTTAAAGTGCATTTGTATAGGAAAGGCTTTATACCTGATTACTACGGTTGGTATTCTCATGGTGAAGAGTTACCTCAATCCGCGCAAGAGATATCTAATCCATACCGTGAAATGGTTTTTGATGCTCTTGGGAATAACCCAGAACCGTCCACTGTTGAAGAGCCTAGTGGAATGGAGGAGGAGCCTAATCCTCAAGCAAAGGTGTTTCTTGACCTATTAGAGGCTTCTGCGGAACCGTTGTACGACGGGAGCTCCATGTCTGTGTTGAAAATGGCATCTAGAATAGTATCTTTGAAGTGTGAGTACAATTTGCCACATAGGTGTGTTGATGCTTTTGCTTCATTAATGAAAGAAGCAATACCTAACAACAACAACATGAGTAACACATTTTACGATACGAAGAAGATCTTGGAGGGATTAGAGCTTCCCCACGAGAAGATTCATGCTTGCCCCAAATGTTGTATGTTATTTTGGAGAACTGATGCACACTTGGACAGATGTAGAGTGTGCGATAGCGACAGATACAAGAGGACTTCTATGGGGTCTTTAGTTCCAATGAAATTTCTGATATATTTCCCAATCACACCGAGATTGCAGAGGTTGTATGCAACAAAGAACATTGCTGAAGAAATGACATGGCATGCCAAAAATCCAAGAGTCGAAGACAAAATGGCTCACCCTAGCGACAGTGAAGCTTGGAAGCATTTGGATAGATCCTTTGGCGAATTTGCATATGAGCCTAGGAATGTTCGGCTCGCTTTGTGTACCAATGGGTTTGGTCCACATGGAAAGTTTGGGGTTCAATATTCATGTTGGCCAGTCATCTTAACCCCGTACAACTTGTCGCCATCGATGTGCATGAAAAAACCCTTCATGTTCCTTTCGTTGCTCGTTCCTGGTCCTAAAAATCCGAAGGGAAACTTGGATGTGTACATGCAACCCCTAATCGAGGAATTGAAGCAATTATGGGATGTTGGAGCAACTACTTATGACATTTCTAGGAAACAAAATTTCAATATGCGTGCCGCCATTCTTTGGACAAATTTTACTGCCTACGGTATGCTATCTGGCTGGTCTACCGCTGGGAAAAAGGCTTGTCCTTATTGTATGGATAAATCCAAAGCTTTTTGGCTCGAGCATGGGGGTAAAGTTTCTTGGTTTGATTGTCACCGTCAATTCCTACCTCAAGATCATCCTTTTCGTAAAAACAAAGTAGCTTTTTGCAGAAATAAGGTTGAAAAAGGGTCTCCACCACACATTATGTATGGGGAAGAGTTGTGGTCATGTGTTAAAGACTTGCCAAAGGCTACAGATGGACCAGAAGCACTTAACGCTTTGAAAAAGTTGAAAAAAGGGTGGTTCAAACAAAGCTGTCTTTGGGAGCTCCCATACTGGAAAACTCTGCATCACCGTCACAACCTTGATGTCATTCACATTGAGAAAAACTTCTTCGACCAACTCATTCACACAGTTATGGATGTGAAAAAACGAGACGGAAATCTTGTTGCATCTAGAAAAGACATTGCTAAATTGTGCAAAAGGCCTCAACTTCATGTTACCAAGGATGCGAACGGAAAAGAAACACCACCAACAACACCTTTCGCATTGGACAAGTCCCAAAGGAAAGTATTATGCAACTGGGTTAGAGATTTGAAATTTCCCGATGGTTATGCTTCCGACTTAACAAGATGTGTGGACATGCAGTCCGGTAAGCTTCACAGTATGAAAAGCCATGACTGTCATGTCTTCATGGAAAGATTATTGCCGATTGCATTAAAGGAGTTGCTTTCGGTTCATGTGTGGAAAGTTGTTACTGAGATTAGCCTCTTTTTCCGTGATTTGTGTTGCTCCACCATCACAGTAAGTGACATGGAAAGATTGGAAAAGGACATAGCCGAGATCCTTTGTAAACTCGAAATGATTTTCCCACCATCATTCTTCAATTCCATGGAACACTTACTAGTTCACCTTCTACGTGAAGCTAGGCTATGTGGTCCCGTGCAATACCGTTGGATGTATCCCTTTGAAAGGTACCTTATCCTTCATTTTCTTATATCCTTTTTTATTGTTCTTCGCAATTGTGTAACTCTTTTTATAACCACCTTATTAGGTTCCTCAATCATTTGAAACGCAAAATAGGTAACAAGGCTCATGTGGAGGGTTCTATTTGTAATGCGTACTTGTGTGAAGAGATTGCAAACTTCTGTTCAAACTACTTTCAGCAAGGAGTGGATACTAAGACACGAGATTTAGGCGGTAATGTAAATGATGAAGTTGATAGGATGCTCGACGAAACTGTCCCAGAGCTATTTAGGGTTAATTGTGGTCGGCCGTCTAATGCAGGTGGAACACGATTTTCAACTGAAGTGGAACTACAACGTGCACACCTATATGTGTTAGCAAATACATGCATCTTACAAGAATTTGAGAAGTAAAACACTTGTTATTAATCATACTATTTATAAATTTAATTTTCATTTTTAATTTAGACATTAACAATTGTTATGTTTGTAAGGGATTTCGAGGACAACATTCTTCAAATTCGACCTACTCTACGTACAGAAGATGTGTGGGTGCAACATGAAGCAGAATACCTTGATTGGTTTAGATCTAAAGTGAGTTTGTGTGACTATTAAATCTCGCTTGATACAAAGCTGTATTTAACATATGAATGAATTTCAATAGGTTATTCAAGACAAACCCAATGATGATGTACTGCTTACTTTGGCAATGGGTCCTTCGACATTAGTTTGCACTTGGAATGGATACTATGTTAATGGATACAATTTCCAAACAAAAGGATCAAGCAAACAGAAGTCCACCATGAATTATGGAGTGTATATGTCTAATGAAGGAGGGAGTGATTTCTTTGGGATTCAAGATGATGTTATAGAATTGAAGTTTAATGGTGCCCTTAGGCAATATAGCACTGTTCTGTTCAAGTGCAATTGGATGGACAATGTGAGGGGAATGAACATCGATCAATACAAGCTAGTTGAAGTCAACTACACCAAGAAATACCCCAAGTTTGATCCCTTTGTGCTATCATACCAGGTTAGCCAAGTATATTTCGCACCGTACCCAAGCTTGAAAAGAGATCGTGCTCAATGGTGGGTTGTGTTTAGGACAAAGGCAAGGTATGTGATTGATGCTCCCATTGACTTCGACTTCCTTCAAGAGACAAGTGCTGGGACTCCAACTCTTTGTGATCCAAATGATATTCCCGATTATGAAGGGGGTAATGATGTCGAGTGTGTTGAAGGAGATGATGAAGAAATTTTGTTCAAAGCCCCTTCAGGTGATGATGAAGAAGAGTAGAGTTTCGAGTCTGGAGAAAGCGAGGATGATGACGATGACGATGATGGTTTTTGGGATGAGGATAGTGATGATGAACTAAGCGAGGATGGGAATTCACTTTGATTTGTTTTAGTATATCATAGCTTGTATTAAGGACAGCATTTCAATAAAAATATGTGACTTTTGTAATGAAATGTTGAAGATTACTTGTTGTGACATTTCCATTTATTCATTCTGGTATTATTTGTCCGCATTCTCTGTCTCAACATAGAGTATTTGTATTTTGATCCTTTTTGTAATGAAGTGCATCTGTTGGGTGATTGTATTTTATCCTTTTTGTTCCTCTGAAACATGACAGTGTTGTTGTATCAGTGTGCCACATCATTTTTGTGTGCGTGATGCCAAGATCGCCTATGGTTTATTTCTGTTAGTTTCTTTTTGTTATATATTATTTTATCAGGACAGCAAAGGAGGTTCGTTTAGGAACTCTGCAACTG
This sequence comes from Beta lomatogona, assembly GCA_947646795.1. Classification (NCBI taxonomy): domain Eukaryota; kingdom Viridiplantae; phylum Streptophyta; class Magnoliopsida; order Caryophyllales; family Amaranthaceae; genus Beta; species Beta lomatogona. Next base: position 28,460 of record CANSNZ010001455.1, read on the forward strand.
TTTGGATACTTATCTGGAGCATTCTTTTCTGAATTCTCTGCTCGATTTTGAACTTTTAGTAGTGGAAAACCTTGTAACTTGGCTCAATGCTGTTAAAATAGATGTACAGGGTGTGTTTCACTTGTAGATTTGTGTCTCTTCACTTGTAGATTTTGTATTTCACTTGTAAGTTGCCTATGTTTTTTTTTTTCTTTCAGTGTCTTTCTGTTATATATTTCATCCGGACAGCAAAGGAGGTTGGTTTAGGAACTCTACAACTGTTTGGAAACTTATCTGGAGCATTCTTTTCTTAATCAGTGTTTGGAAATTCTGGTCTATTGCTTTCTTGTACTACAGTTATCCAATTCATCTCGAAATTAGTGTTCTTCATCAAAACAGTACCTTGATTGAAGGCGGGGGGGTGCATGGTGGGGGGCGGTGCAGGGGTTGGGGACTTGGGGTGTGTAGGGGGTTGGGAAGGGGGGAGTGCGGGGCGGGGTTGGGGTGCAGGGGGTCGGTGAAGGGGGAAGTGAAGGGGTGGGGGAGTGCAGGGGGTGGGGACCGGGGAGTGCGGGGGGTTGGGATGGGGGAGTGCGGGGCGGGGGTCGGTGAAGGGGAGGAAGTGAAGGGGGGAGTGCAGGGTGGGGGGGGCAGCACAAGGGGTTGGGACCTGGGGAGTGCGGGGGTGTGCGGGGAGTTGGGAAGGGGGGAGTGCGGGGCGGGGTCGGTAAGGGGACAGTGCGGGGGGTCAGTGAAGGGGGGCAGTGAAGTGGGGGAGTGCATGGTGGAGGGTAGTGCGGGGGGTGGAGCTGGGGTGTGTAGGGGGTTGGGAAGGGGGGAGTGCAGGCAGGGTGGGGGTGCGGGGGGTCAGTGAATCCTTAACTCAATATCTCAATTACATAAAATCCACAATAACTTATTTGTGCTTGGAACTTACTTTGGACTATAAAAAATGATTTTTAAAGTAATTTTTTTACTAATATGAACATAGCTAACTTTGACTAAAACATGTCTAGAAATATGAGCTATTATACTTATCAAATACCATTTATAAAGTCGTTATTAAACCTGCTTAAAATATGGGCTATTATAATCTGGGTCATTACCTTCACAATCAGTGCAACCAAGAGATACTGCCAATGCCATCACTTTAGGAGTGGAATGCAGTATGGTGGTCTAGAGATGCCTATGGATGACCAGGTTGAAGTAGAACATAATGAAGTTGTTATAGAGAATTCAAAGGCTCATGAAGAGGCAAACAATGTGGGGAAGAAGACAGTAGCAGAGAAAGCTCCTCCTACCACTCCCATAATCAAGTTACTGTTCCCCAACAACATGTTGAAGAATAACCTTGATCACCAGTTTGGTATGTTTTTGGAGGTAGTGAAAAATCTTCAGGTAACTGTCCCTTTTATTGAACTCATTACTCAAATGCATGCATATGCTAAATTATTGAAAGATATTTTGACTAGGAGAGAGCTTTGAATGAGGTTGAGACTGTAGCATTCATTGAGGAATGTAGTGCTGTTTTGGAAAATCAATTCCCACCTAATTTGAAAGACCTAGAGAGTTTCTCTATCCCATGTAACATTGACACCATTTTTATTGATAAAGCTCTATGTGATTTGGGTGCTAGTGTTAGCGTCATGCCTCTTACTATTTGGAAAAAAGCTTGACACGAGAGATTTAAAATGCACCAATATTACTCTTTAAATGGTTGCCCGTTATGTGAAATACCCTTAGGTATCTTAGAGGACGTTCCTGAGAGAGTAGATAAATTTTTTATCCCTATGGATTTTGTTGTGCTTGACATGGAAGAGGATACTCAAATCTCAATCATTTTAGGGAACCATTTCTCCATACTGATGGAGCAGTTATAGATGTTAAAAATGGGAATAGTTAACCTTGTCTTTGGGAGATGATAAGGTGACCTTTAGTTTTAATGCTCTTAAAACTCTAATGCTAGAAGAAGCTTGTTATAGAATTGATGTCATTGATATGCTGGTCAACAATGATTTGCCTCAATCCCTTATGCAGGATCCTTTGGAGGCTTTGTTTTATCTTGAATCTTCTAGAGGTGATGGTAGCCCATGGAGTGATGAAGTAGATGCCTTGGAAGCAGCCCTTTCAGGTTAAGAGCTTGGCAATATTGACAGTCAAGAGAAGCAACAGTTAGTACATTATACTAAACTGGTTGAGGTATAGAAACATGAGCTTGAACCCCTTCCCCCTTCTCTTAGATATGCATTTTTTTATGAATCTGAGTATTATCCTATGATTGTTAATGCTTCACTGAATGATGGTCAATTGTCTCAACTTCTGTCTATTTTGACAAAACACAAAAGGCCATTAGATATAGTACTGATGATCTCAAGGGTATAAACTCTAATTTTTGCATGCATAAGATTCACCTAGAGGATGATCGTCACCCTAACATACAAGGTTAACGTCGTTTGAACCCAAATATGCAAGAGGTGGTGAAGAAAGAAGTAATGGAACTGCTTGATGCCGGAATCATCCCATTTCTGATTCTAAATGGGCGAGTCCAGTTCAAGTGGTTCCGAAAAAGGGAGGTAATACTGTTGTGAAAAATGAAAAAGATGAATTAATCGCTACAAGAGCAGTAATTGGTTGGCATATGTGTATTGATTATAGAAAATGAAATGTTGCCACCAAGAAAGACCACTTTCCCCTTCCCTTTGTTGATCAAATGTTGGAAAGGTTAGCCTGTCACTCTTACTATTGCTATCTATGGATGGATATTCTAGCTTTTTTTTAAAATACCTATCCACCTAGATGATTAAGAGAAGACCACATTTACACGCCCCTATGGTACCTTTGTCTATCGAAGGATGCTGCTCGGACTATGTAATGCTCCCATCAGTTTCCAACTTTGCATGATGACCATCTTTTTTGAGGTTATTGAGTACATTACAGAAGTATTTATGGACGACTTTATCGTGTATGGAATTGATTTTGATGCATGTCTGATGAATTTGGCTAAGGTGTTGAAAAGATGTAAATATGTGAGTCTTGTTTTTAAACTGGGAGACGTGCCATTACTGAAGGAAGGGTACTTAGTCATATTATTTATGAACGAGGCATCCAGATGGATAAAGCAAAGATTCAAGTGATTGAGCAATTACCCCCTCATGTGAATGTCAAAGGATCGTGAGGCTTCCTTAGTCATGCGGGGTTTTATCGCTGCTTTATCAAGGAATCCTCCAAAATTGCTAAATCACTTATTCACTTACGCCTCAAGTATACCCCGTTCATGTTTACTGATGAGTGTATTGAGTCCTTCAACAAGATCAAGCAAGCTTTAGTTACTGCTTCGATCATTCGATCTCTAGATTGGAATCTCCCGTTCGAGATCATGTGTGATGCCAACGACTATGCTATTGGAGCAGTACTTGGTTAGAAGAAAGACAAGGGATGACATGCTATCTACTATTCTAGTAAGACACTTGATGAGGCCTAGATTAAAATTATGCTACTACAAAAAAGGAGTTACTTGTAGTTGTGTATGCCTTGGACAAATTTTGTACCTATTTACCGGGGTCTAAGGTCATAGTCTATACAGATCATGCTGCCTTGAAGTATCTCCTTGCTAAGAAGGAAGCTAAGTCACGACTCATCAAATGGATTCTCTTGTTCCAAGAATTTGATCTGGAAATTCGTGATAAAAAGCAGGATGAGAATAATGTTGTTGCAGATCACTTATACAGGTTACACTATGACTGTAAAATGGTTAATCTTCCTATTGATGACTCATTTCCAGACAACCATCTTTTTGTTGTCTCAGTTCAGACTCTTTGGTATGTCGACTTTACTAACTTCTATGTATGTGGAAAATCTCCTCCTGGCTTAAGCAATCAATAACGGAAAAAGTTTCTTCGTGACGCTTGCCATTATTTTTGGGATGATCCTCACCTCTTCAAAAGATGTGCTGATGGGTTATATAGGAGATGTATTGTTGAGTAGGAGGTGAATGATATTCTTAAGCACTCTCATTCGCTACCCTGTAGAGGCTATATTAGGCCCTCCAAAATTATGGCTAAGGTCTTGCAATTTGGCTTATATCGGCCAACTCTCTTTAAGGATGCAAGGACCTTTGTTGTTTCAGCAGAGCGGAAATATTTCTAGAAGGCTTGAGATGCCTCAAACTTCTATCCTAGATGTTAAGCTTTTCGATGTTTGGGGTGTTGATTTTATGAGACCATTCCTATCCTCTTCAGGCAATCGGTATATTCTTGTTGCTTTGGACTATGTGTTGAAGTGGGTGGAAGCATTGACCTCTCCAACCATTGGTTCCAAAGTGGTCATGAAGCTATTCAAGAAAGTCATGTTTACGGAGTTCCTAGAGTAGTGATTAGCAATTGTGGTTCACACTTTCACAAGCGCACGTTTAAGGCTCTTTTTCGGAAGTATCACTCATAGGACAGGGGCGCACGCTCCGTGCGCGAGATGCATGACTCTTCTTTTATATCCTTTCCGTGTGATTTTCGACTTCGTTCTCCTATAAGTTGTCTTGCTTCGATGAATGTTTTCACACACGCTTTCATACTCTTAACAACATACGTTCATCATACTTTGCATACAAAACACTCTCAAACAAACATTCAAACCACATTCGAATTTAAAGCTTCAAGATTGCTCCTCCTACATATCGTCACATAAGATCACCTAGGCGACAAAGGTATTATTCCCGAGGGTCAATTCTAATTTAATTCTTGTTTTACTAATCATATATTTGTCATGATGTAGATCATTAAAGGAATTAACACTTTCATGTACACTCTTCTCGCTCTAAACTATAATCTTTTCATTTACTATTCTACATTATTATGTTCATATGCATGCTGTATGCTTTAATGCTTTCATCAATACATATGCTTATTTTTTTTAATCAAAGACCTAAATAAATGTTCCAATGGTAAATTCGGATAATTTGGACAATTGGATAAGGTTCCCTGTAATTTGATTGCATAATAACATATCACAAAAATTAGTCCTTTATGTGCTCAATTAATCTACATAGATTAATTTTTAGAATACATTAACATACTATCTGCTTGTTTATTTTCATAAATCTCGACATGAATTGTATTAAGTAAAGGCCAACAGTGAGCAAATTTGATTCCTGAATCGTACCCTCACTCTCGAACTCAATCTTTGATTCATTGATCAATGATGGAGTCATGACGGGGAATTCTACATTGGATAAGTCTCTAAGTTATCCATAAGATTTCCCAATATCCAATTAGATCTATGAGTATTCCTTTAAAGACTTGTTGACGACTTCTTTATTTCTAAAAGTATTTTTAAAACAAAATTTTTACAATGAAGTAGTCAAATACACGCTTATACTGCGTAGGCAATAAAAACACTCTGCGTAGGCAATAAAAACACGCCTACAATAATTCATTACAAACTCATTATTCATTACAACCAACGGTTCAACAACAGCATAAAAGCATGTTAAACTACACTACAAGTTCAACTTTATAGTAGCAAGTTAGGGTTTTAAATTTAGGGGAAGGGAAGCGCTGCCAGACCGACCACTTGGGCTTTAAAAAAAAACAATTAATCCCAATCATAAATATATAATATAGGGCCTGTTTACTAGTAGATTATTTTGGATTTTTAGATCCAATCACCCTCAATCCAATCCAATCCGGAAATCCAATTAATTTTAAAAAAAAAACTCCAGCCGAATCCAATTCGAACACAGTTTGAGTCCAATCCAAATTACTAATTGGATTTGGATTGGATTGTAATTATGCTTTTATCCGAATAAGTTTCATCCGTAATAGGGGTTAATTAGGGTTTGATAACGGAATTAGGGTTTAATGACTAAAAAAGTTGACGACTATTAGTCATTAAGGACATATAGTGAATTTTGAAGATAATAAGGGGTATATGGGGAATTTTGAAAAGTGCGATAGATATGGTGAATATAAAAAATTGTCCGGATTATATGGTGAAAAATCTGAAGAAAAAAATTGTCGGACTAACTAATGTCTCAGACACAGGTGGTACTTAATGTTTGTAGACTTGGCTTAAATACTGGTAAATGACAGGTTTTAAGAAATAGATAGAGAGTTTGTAAGTATTGTGACATTTGGGGTTTTTAGCGTTGTTAGTCAATAGTTTGAAAGGCAGAAAGTAGATAATATACATATAGCTAACACAAGGTTATAGATTATAAAGTTCTCCATTCTTCTCGAAGTAAGCATATAGATTGCAATCGAATTCATTACTACATAACAACGCAAGTATAGCATTGTTTATTAAGATGAGTGTCAACTAAAGGTGTAATCTTCACCTTATTTTAAATAAATTTATCTACATTGAACTTATCAAAGATTATAATTGAAACTTATTAGAACTTATTGAAACTTATTAGAATTTAATTTTATTGTATCATATTGAAGTTATTTTTATAAGATGCTGAAACTTATACGAACTTATTAAAACTTATTAGAACTTGTTACATCTTATTAGAAATTTTCTATATGAATTGATTAGACCTAAGACATTTTTGTAAGGTAAAAAAAGATGTGCCCTTGATTTGCATTAGTCTAGTGCTTATTGTACATCATCTTTGGGATTACAGAACGATTAAGGGTTTCCAACGTATTATTATTCTTGGGAAAAAATTAAGAATGAACAAACATAAAAATGCAGACCAAACAATTAAGATGCGTGGAGTACATAAATGTATAAACGAAAATAAACATACATAAAATTACACCATATATTAGATATCATGCCATGAACACACAAAAGAGATTAAGAAAGGAAGAGGTAGTGGAACACCATCCTAGATTCGAGGGACTAGCCTTGGATCCGATATGGTGGATGGAAGGTAGGTAAGGGAGTTGGGGGTTTCGGACTTTGGGTCTTGAGCTAGACCCTAAGACTGGTGAAAAACAAAATATAAACGGATTAAGAAATCAACTTGAAAGCACTAATTAATAAGAATTAAGGTTGGCCTAGTTGGTTGGGGGCAGTTCATTGTGATGAGAAGATTCATTATTGCCTTATTGGATCAAAACTATATAGGTGGGGGTGGCGCAGCTGACGGAGTAGGAGGAGTATGGATACTTGGGTTCGTATTTACATTCGGGATAGGCGAAAGCGGAACGGGTCGTACTGGTCGTCGTACACTGTGCGAGACTACCAGCAGATTTTTCTCATAAAAATGTGAACCAGCTGAAACAAAACCACCGAATCTCGCAGCCTCGGCAGTACTAGTATGTGATACTAATAACCCATTCACTAAAATAAATGTCAAAAAGATATGCCATCATAGCCATTTTTTGTTTAGCTTGCTAGCTGAGCTACTCACCAATATAGCGATGGGGTGTGCAATTTATGTAAAATTTATATATAGAAATTTCTAAACAAATCAAAGTAATAAATGTCAATAATTCAATATAGTTGGTAGCTGACGTTTATGAGAAAAGTAAACATATAGAATTAGCACTTTTGCTTGGTAAAACAAGTTAATCCTCACTTACCAATATAAGAGACTATAATTTCTTCGCCTCTAGATCAGTTGAAATTTTCGATTGTTGCGGCTTCTTTGATTGTAATATATGTTTGTGTACAAACGATAACCATAATTAGATTTCATATAAATGACAGATGAATAATAAAACTTCTTCATACTTATCTAATACTCCCTCCGTCCCATAATATAGTGCTCACATTCCTTTTTTGGTGTCCCAAAATGTTGTGCCAATTTTCTTATTTATCAATTTGTTTGGACTAAATTACCCTTAATTTCTACACAAACTTTCCAAAATACCCCTACTTTTCTCTCAAAACATGTGAACCCATTTATTTCTTTACACCATTCCAAAATACATTTATTGCTTTTTGATTTTGTTTAAAGGAAAAAGAACATAAAGAACTAATTTCAATACAAAAGTATTAAAAAAGCACTTCATTAAATACAATTTTTTTGGAAATCCTACTATTCATTCCATTTTCCTTAATTACTGTGAAAAATGAGAAGTGAGCACTATATTATGGGACGGAGGGAGTATAAAGTTTATGGAATTAATATATAACTTTCTCATTATGGCCCACTTTAAATACAATTTATTGCAATATATTTTCCTCCTGGTTTAATGGGCTATAAAACGTGTTGATCCGTCAGTTGTACAAGTTACAAGGGTTGCTTTATGTGTAAACACAACTACAAATATCTAAAGATCACTTCTATTACGAGAACTAGTTTAAAACCTGTGCAAAAATGCACGGGATGCTAATTGTTTGATTTCATTTAAAAAGAAGTTTAAATAGTATGAATGTGACATACATATAAACAAAAAAGTCACATGTAATTATAAAAAACGCAGTTATCATATAATATGCAACAAAGTAGACGATAAAACAATAGTGAGTGGACTATATGAACACATTGAAAGAAAAACTAAGCACATAAATTAAAAGTTGTCATAATGCTTATTACATATTCTAACATACTTCCTTATACACTACATTTGTGGTAACATTTGAGTTCCCACGCTCTTTATGACATACTAAAATCTTCAAACCCTTTTTGCTTGTAACTCTTGATACAACAACATAGAATTGTTCGTGGCTGAATATTGGCTGAGGGAGATATAATCCTACGTGAGCTAGAGACTGTCCTTGGCTTTTATTTATTGTCATTGCAAAACATACAACCAATGGAAACTGCCTTCTCTGGAATTTGATCCGGAACTTTGTTGCGTCTTATGGTATAAGTGTCATCCTGGGAATGAAAACTTTGTCCCCCACATTACTGCCAGATACAACAACAGTCTCAATAATGCAATTGGCAAGATGTTTTACGACTAATCTGGTACCATTACGTAGCCCAGAAGTCTGGTCGATATTCCTTAGGAGCATCACTGGTTCCCCTACCTTCAATCTTATATTATGATTTGGCAATGCCCCGCACTTGATCGTATTTAGAAATTCAGTAGAGTACATCACATGAACTCCAAAATTCTCTCCCTCGACTGAAATTGCATCTGAACTCATATATGTTCAATCTTCACCTGGCAAGCGAGTTAATACGTGTTCATTAACCAAGTCAGCAATTTCATTAGTTGGACCAAGAATAGCTCTTTTCTGAAAATATTTTTCTTCCCATATGTGATCCTCTAGGTCAGGATATGTACTTTCGGCTATTGCAGAAATAGGGTCATCTCTTCCACATATCAATGACTTATGAGGAATTTCTACATCGGCTTCACCGTAATTTGGTTCACCAACTTTGCCGTCTCCAATGTTCAGAACCCACTCCGAGAATTTCCTAATTTCATCCACATTCGAGTTATCGAAATCTGTCCTATGACGCAATTTTACGTTAATCTTAGCACATGACAAAAAATTCCATAAGTAAGAACTATTCAATGCTGAGAAGGCAATATCTTGTCTGGTTCATTTGGGAACGACAGGCAATATCTATCTTAAATCACAGCGAACAGCACGGGGAGTTTCTTGTTTTACAAATTGAAGATGTTAATAAGTTTCTCGCAAAATCATGGTGATGAATATTAACTTGTGATTTAAAATTTTATAATCATGTATTGAGATTAATTTAAAACTGACTTCTGACCCGTATGTTAAGTGGTTGATATAGTTAATGTCAAGGCGGATCACGTGACCCACCATTTTTTCAAAAAGAGTTGATTAAAATAGTCTTTTCTTTGTCTACTGTTTCCCTTAGAGTCTCAGATACAATCACAATCCGCACCACCACTAACACCCAGCCATACACCCACTTATGCTCCCACTTCTCCCGTTCATCCTCTTTCTTCTCTTCTTGCACCACCGCTGCACCATATTTGGCCACCCACTGGCCACTGCCCACTTAGCCATGATTTTAATTTTAGACCCGTGCAAGTTGCACGGAAGGTTTTTTGTTTTATAAATTTAAAATTTTATGTTATTTCCCCTAAAATCATGGTGGAAATATTTTACCCGTTAATCAATAAAAGTGACAATATTAAAGTTAAGAATATATAAAATAAACATATATATAAATTTCAAAAAAGCTAAATTTTAATTTGCTATTAACCATATACAGGTTTTCTAAAGCATAGGTTGTTAGCTATAGCAAATCAATGGTTGAATTCATGATTATATACTTATTGACGAACTCTAATCTTTAATGTTGTTAGCTTTGCTTGTTCAGAGTCTTAAATGCACACATTTGTTCATCAATTTTTTTGTATTATAACTAACAAATTAAATGGATTCAGGCATATCTTATACAACATTATTAACACATACGCAGTATTAAGATAAAATTATACTAAAATTTTCAAACTTTGGACCTTCAAATGAAAGTGAATGGATAGTCTAGAGAAGGAAGAAATATTTTTTACATATTACCATCAATGTCAATGACTATAGTCAATGCTTTTAAACTTTGAGAACTCCATGAGAACAACTCTATCTACATTTCAAAACTAATAACTTGTGATTTATATTTTATGATATTGTATTGAGATTAATTAAAATTGGCTTATGACCCATATATTATACAACTATGATTTTCGTAAATTGGATTTGATATCTTAAAATTTTGTTCAATACTTTTAAATTGGCAATATGAAACACTTTTTACATATTACCATCAATGTCATTGATTATAGTTAGTGCTTTTAGACTATGAAAGCTCCATGAGAATAATTCTATTTAAATTTCAAAACTAATAACTTGTGATTTAGATGTTATGATCTTGTTTTGAGAATAATTAGAACGGGTTTATGACTTGTACGTTGTAAAGTTATGATTTTTGTTTTCTCACCCTTTCTCTCTTGCTATCTTGCACTACTGCTGCACTGCACCTGACCAACTAACATCCACCAGCCACCACTGAGTGTCTGCTACACTGCAACCTGCAATCTACATGTACTCTTTTTTCTTTCACTATGGATTTTTTTCTGTTGATTTTGTAATTTGTTGGTAGGTTTTGGTTAATTTGCAAGGAAGTAAGCTATAATACTGAATTTTCATCGATATAACTTATATTATCTTATCTGAACTTAACTTATTACTGAATTTGTCATATCTTATATATATGAACTTATATTATCTTATTTAAACTTAGTATATTATTTCATATTAGTTGAACTTATGTATACTTTACTTTACTTATATTTAGTATATAAGCTAAAATAATATGTCATTACATTTACGAATAATATATATGGTACACCTTAGGAGTACATAGAGCTGTGTAATCCCAAGAAACAATCTCAATATATTTTTCATTTTTTCTGAGTGGGGCCACTTAAATAAAATGAATTGGGAGTAAATAGTTCTATATACTCCAAGGTGTAGCTTATAACATGTGCTTTACTTTCATGTCTTTCATATTACATTAATTATCTATGAATATTTACACTACGATTTAAGAAAATTATCATAAGATCTTCAATAGATATAATACAAATCTCACGTAAAACATGCACGGGTCCAAAAGTTAGTCCAATATAATACGAAAAGTTCCTTAAAGAAAATTTGTATGACTCCTTGGATGGAAGTCTGACGTTTTGATCTGTACCTGAATAATGTTTAATTACATAAGTTATTTCCCTAAACAATGTTTAATTAAGTCATTACTACTAAAAAAAGCTACTCTTTAATGCACTAAATTAGATAACACGACTGACCTCTAACGACGATGAGTTATAGAATTAATTATTTGGCACTTTTCTTCTCATTTCATCTTCATTCTTCTTCCTCATAGTTTTTCAAACACATATTCAAATAACCTAAAACTTTATTTAGCAATTCTTTTTCAGATTAATATACAACCATTTTATTTTCAGACAATTGAAGTGTATGAGGTCCACTCAATATTATACAATTACTATCATTTCTAAAATATACTTATTTTTTCAGAAGGACTATTAGTGTTGTTTTTGTATCGATATCAATTTCACTTTCTCTTATCCAAAAGAATAAAAATATAATTTTCTACTCTTGGTTTTTTCTAGAATGGTCAAAGTATAGGTTATCACTATATAAATTTCATAAACTATTTAGACCCGTGCAAGTTGTACGGGAATTTTTTTTGTTTTATAAATTCAAAAATCTATTTTATTTTCCCTAAAATTAAAACATAAAAATTTACATTTAAGCTCTAAAAAAAGTAAATTTTAATTTGCTATTTATCCATAAAAAACACTAATGTACAGGTTTCCTGAAGCATAAATGGTCATCTATAGAAAATCAATGGTTGAAAGATTATTTACTTCTCAAAAAAATGAATGACTCAACCCATTCTCTAATGTTGTTATGATCTCTTTAATTTGCGTCCACTATCTACTTTGTTATTTTTTTGCATTTATTTTCAGAATTTGATATATGTGCTTCAAAATTAATATAAAATTAATCTTTTAATAACCATACATACACCTATCATATCTTCTAATTATTGTCTATGCTATTTAAATGTCTTGAAATCGTCATACAATAATATACTTAACATAATTGTTGATGTGAATCACTTCAAATTAGATCTAGCAAGAAAATGAAATTGCGATGACCAATTTTTTATATGTTATTAGGAAGATAATTACTAATATATGATATATTCTTTTTGTATGGGATATTTATATGGTCAATATATGACAATAGATATGTGTATATCATCGCTAAAATCAATTTAATACACTATGTCAAGATATAATTTTTTTTGATCAAAATTTGTTCATGTAACAGAGAAATTTGCCAAAAAAAACCTTCTAATGTTCAATTTTGAGAAAAAACCTTTTAAATCATTTTTTGCAATAAAAACCACAAACTTAATTTTTTTTGCAAGATGAAATCTATTTTTGGTGTTGACCATCTGAATTCCGGTGTTGACCCTTCAATCTTCCTTTAACCCCATATTTCCATTAACTGCAGCACAACCCCTATGTATCTCAAAAATCACACCCGAAAATGGTAATAGGTTTCATCTTGCAAAAAAGAAAATTAAGGGGTCGTTCGGCATCACTGTAAGTTTCCAGATTTTGGTTTTATGAATATAAAAGTAGTATGATATAAGGGGTACAATAAACTTAAAATTAGTCATACTTATACGAAACATGCCAATTTTGAAAACTGACAACAGAAAAATGAAAACTACCTTTTCTCGGTTTCCATAATTTTGTTTTTGGTTTTCAAAAAAACTCGAAAACTAGAAACAGAAAACGATAACGAACGAGCCCTAAGTTTGTGGTTTTCTTTTTACAAAAAAATGCTTTTAAAAAATAATTTTTCGCAAAATTGAACTTTTAAAAGTTTTTTTTGGCAAATTTTCCTTAAATTATTTCAACAAAAATTTTAAGATAAAAGGTTCACAATATTGTTCCTTCATTCTTTCTCCATTAATATAATAAAAATAATTTGAGAATATCAACTATACATAGTTATATTATTATAAGATTATGCTTAATAGAATGGTTCGGTTAATTCGGTGCTTTATTCACATGGTTCCATCACTTTGAACCTTTAAAATTTTGAATGATAATATGTAGCGATTGGGTGCTTTATCCATATTTGGAATTGACATTTGCAACAGTTGAGGCCTACAACGATCACTTCGATGATCTAATTATACGTTTGCAAAGTCCACAATTTCTCATCACTACATCTTTTTCCAAATTCTTCACTCATCCTATACAAAAACCCTTTCTCAGTTCTATCTCTCACTCATGTACTTTCACAAACACTAGGTGTGTCAATTGCAATGAATACCAGAACATTTTGAAAGAATGACATCTTACATCAGAAAATAACTCCCACCTTAAAATCAAGAAAAATCTCATATTAAAGAGAGAGAAAACAAAAAAAAAACATAAGGTTTGCTTTTCTTAGAAACAAAAAACAGAAGTAAAAAAAAAAAGAACCACATATTTGTTCTTCGCCTTTTTCTGCTTTCCTGTGATAAACCCAACATGGAAGAACATTAGAACAACAACAACAATTTTTTAAAATAAAAAAAAAAATCAAAACTCACTTAATTCAGAGAAAGATTTCCAGAAATTTTGCGTATAATCCCAGAATAACTTCATTCAATTGTTAATTATGCAAAAAAGAAAAGAATGACAAATGAGCAAACATTAGAAAGGGAAATCTTTTTAGCGTAAAAAAAAAGGAAATCTTCATTCAACTATTCATTATGCCATCCCTTGTGTATTTTTTTTTTTTTGAACTGAAAATTCATTCATTAATATAAAGTCATACGACATCTACAATAGAAGTCAGAAACTAAAAAATACACATCAAATTGAAAGAAACTTAATTCTAATATGGCAAAACCACGATCGTTGAGCAGAAATAACCCTTCTAAATACCCTCTTTCACATCGATGTCTGATGCAGCCTTCTATGAGGGGGTCTAACGATTTGATGTAGTTTTGATGTAGAAATAGAGTTGATTCAACCGATTGTACGAGAAGTACTGACCGCCGTTGCAATCCCACACAAAATCCTATCAACAAATCAACCTTCAACTGGAGCTAGGGTCCAAACCCCGCTAACACACAAAGAAACCAAACTAATAGACCCGCCGTGAAGGGGGTGACTACAAAAGCCATAAAGGAGACTAAAGTCATCACGCAGATGGGATTTATTAAAAACTGCAAAAAAACGAAAAAAGCAAGAAAATAAACTAGAAACTGCAAAAAGGAGAGAAAGAGGGGCTCACCATGGACGAAAACATCCATAGCAGCCCCTCTAGAGGATTTTCTGTGAAAAGAGGAGAGTGCCATCCCTTGTGTATTAGGTAAATGGATCTTCATGATTTGACCATATATGGAAGTTAAATGATACGCTGCATGATTTTAGGGTATCATTAGGAATCATATTTTCTTCCCGTTTATTGTAATGAGAAATTGAGTATCCTAGGTGTTTTTATTTAGATTTATATGGGAAATTTTATTTTTGGTGAAAATTGCAGCCATAGTAATGTCATAATATTAGATTTATATGGATATTTTGTATGGGATTATTCTGTGTGTTTTTTGTAACAAACTTTTGTGGGTTTATGTGAAATTTTCATGGGTATACTAATGTGTAGTGAACTTATTAATCAAGTTCCAATTCTAGTAGGACAATGTTATTGGATAAGCGAAATAGATGCTTTAATCAATAATATATTATTATGATTTTGTCAGATACTTGCATTCCATCATCAACAAAAAAACTTGCTCCAATTCCAGCTGAATCTGATCAGATTGATAGAGGATATTGAGGTACCAGAGTTATCCTACAATCAAATGTTGGCGATGTTTGAGAGTCTTCGAGAAAAAAATATCACACAATTCCTCGGATTAGTTGAGCAGCAGGGCATAGTGGCGGAAACCGATTTTGATGAGGACAGAGGGTCGAGAGAGGTATTAGAAAGCATTAGAAAGTAAAAAAAAATAACTAAATAGCACGAAACTATATTTTACATATTGATTGTGTCGGAGAAACAAAAAAACACTAATGATAATATGAAACCTATTTCATTCCTCTAAGAAATCGCTGATCAATAACACTACTTATGATTGGATAATCTTCAGTTGCGATATCCTTCAAGACAATGTAGATATGTAGTACACCACCTCAGAACACGAATAACTTCATCTTCCTATCATCAATAACGTTTAGTGCTCCATGAAGATGGCCATCAAACTGTAGACGATGATACAAAAGTAAAAAATTATCATAGGGAAAGGTGTTTAGGATTTATGAATTTTGATGTTGTAGTGCAATGCAAATATAATTATAGTATTTATAGTGCAATTTTTACTCGGTTTTTTTGAACAAATGTAATATAATTTGATAAAATCACAATTTGCCTTAATAAAGATTGAATGAATTAATCCCTAAAATCACGTTTTGCAATTTAGGAATGATTGAGATTTAGGTGATCAACTTGCACATGATTTAAGCATCCACATTAATTATATTCATATTTTAAAGATTGTCAAATTGATTGACATAAGCATGATTGAAGGATGGAAAAAAAATCCAGCCATTAGAATTGTGAAATGCATGACACGTGGCGAATTTGCTTAGTTGGAAGATTTTTTAAGCATTGTAAGTGACACGTGGCAACCGAATTATTGGGAAGGGGATTTTCACTGTCAAATGGCGAGAGAAACTATATAGCTGACACATACGATAATGTGATCCAACTTTATTAGTATATATAGATACTTGCATTCCATCATCAACAAAAAACTTGATCTAATTCCAGCTCAATCTGATCAGATTGATAGAGGATATTGAGGTACCAGACTTATCCGACAATCACATGTTGGCGATGTTTGAGAGTCTTCGAGAAAAAAAATATCACACAAGTCCTCTGATATAGTGGCGAAAACCGATTTTGATGAGGACAGAGGGCCGAGAGAGGTATTAGAAAGCATTAGAAAGTAAAAAACAACAAATAAATAGCACAAAACTATATTTAACATATTGATGGTGTTGGAGAAACAAAATAACAGTAATGATAATATGAAACCTATTTCATTCAGCTAAGAAATCGCTCAACAATAACACTACTTATGATGGGATAGTCTTCAGTTGCGATATCATTCAAGATGATGTAGATCTGCAGTACACCACTTCAGAAGACGAATAACACCATCTTCCTATCATCAAATAAAGTTTAGTGCTCCATGAAGATGGCCATCAAACTGTAGACGTTGATGTAAAAGTAAAAAAGTATCATAGGGGAAGGTGTTTAGGGTTTATAAATTTTGATGTTGTAGTGCAATGCAAATATGATTAGGGTATTTATAGTGCAATTCTTACTCGGTTTTTTACTAGGTTTTTTTTTTCTAAAACGTAATATAAATTGATAAAACACGATTTGCCATAATAAAGATTGAATGAATCAATCCCTAAAATCAGGTTTTGCAATTTAGGAATGATTGAGATTTAGGTGATCAACTTGCACATGATTTAAGCATCCACGTTAATTATATCCATATTTTAAAGATTGTAATTGATTGACATAAGCATGATTGAAGGATGGAAAAAAATTCGGCCATTAGAATTGTGAAGTGCGTGACACGTGGCGAATTTGCTTAGTTTGACGATTTTTTAAGTATTGTAAGTGACACGTGGAAACCGAATTATTAGGAAGGCGATTTTCACTGCCAAATGGCGAGAGAAACTATATAGCAAACACATAGGATAATGTGATCCAACTTTATTAGTATATATAGATACTTGCATTCCATCTGCAACAAAAAACTTACTCCAATTCCAACTCAATGTGATCAGATTGATAGAGGATATTGAGGTACCAAAGTTATCCTACAATCACACGTTGGCGATGTTTGAGAGTCTTCGAGAAATAAATATCACACAATTCCTCAGATTAGTTAAGCAACAGGGCATAGTGGCGAAAATCGATTTTGATAAGGACAGAGGGCCGAGAGAGGTATTAGAATGCAATAGATAGTAAAAAAAACAACAACTAAATAGCAAGAAACAATATTTTTCATATTGATGGTATTGCAGAAACAAAATAACAATAATGATAATATGAATCCTATTTCATTCCACTAAGAAATCGTTGAACAATAACACTACTTATGATTGGATGGTCTTCAGTTGCGATACCCTTCAAGACGATGTAGATTTGCAGTACACCACCTCTGAAGACGAATAACACCATTCTCAAATCGTCAAATGACGTTTAGTGCTCCATGAAGATGGCCATCAAATTGTAGACATTGATGCAAAAGCAAAAAATTATCATAGGGGAATGTGTTTAGGGTTTATAAATTTTGATGTTGTAGTTCAATGCAAATATGATTAGGGTATTTATAGTGCAATTTTCACTCGGTTTTTTGCTCGATTTTTTTAAAAAAAATGTAATATAATTTGATAAAATCACGATTTGCCATAATAAAGATTGAATGAATCAATCCCTAAAATCACGTTTTGCAATTTAGGAATGATTGAGATTTAAGTGATCAACTTGCACATCATTTAAGCATCCACATTAATTATATCCATATTTTAAAGATTGTGATTGATTGACATAAGCATGATTGAAGGATGGAAAAAAATCCAGCCATTAGAATTGTGAAATGCATGACACGTGGCGAATTTACTTAGTTGGACGATTTTTTAAGTATTGTAAGTGACACGTGGCAACCGAATTATTGGGAAAGGGATTTTCACTTCCAAATGGCGAGAAAAACTATATAGCTGACACATAGGATAATGTGATCTAATTTTATTAATATATATAGATACTTGCATTCCATCATCAACAAAAAACTTGCTCCATTTCCAGCTCAGTCTGTTCAGATTGATAGAGGATATTGAGGTACGAGAGTTATCCTACAATCACATGTTGGCGATGTTTGAGAGTCTTCGAGAAAAAAAAATCACACAATTCCTCAGATTAGTTGAGCAACAAGGCATAGTGGCGAAAACCGATTTTGATATGGACAGAGGGCCGAGAGAGTTATTAGAAACCAATAGAAAGTAAAAAAACAACAACTAAATAGCACAAAACTATATTTTACATATTGATGGTGTTGGAAAAACAAAATAACAGTAATGATAATATGAAACCTTTTTCATTTGCTAAGAAACCGTTGAACAATAACACTACTTATGATTGGATAGTCTTCAGTTGCGATACCATTCAAGACAATGTAGATATGTAGTACACCACCTCAGAAGAAGAATAACACCATTCTCCAATCATTAAATAACATTTAGTGCTCCATGCAGATGGCCATCAAACTGTAGACGTTGATGCAAAAGCAAAAAATTATCATAGGGGAATGTGTTTAGGGTTTATGAATTTTTATGTTGTAGTGCAATGCAAATATGATTAGGGTATTTATAGTGTAATTTTTACTCGATTTTTTTTGAAAAAATGTAATATAATTTGATAAAATCACGATTTGCCATAATAAAGATTCAATTAATCAATCCCTAAAGTCACGTTTTGCAGTTTAGGAATTATTGAGATTAAGGTGATTATCTTGCACATGATTTAAGCATCCACATTAATTATATCCATATTTTAAAGATTGTAATTGATTGACATAAGCATGATTGAAGGATGGAAAAAAAATACGGCCATTATAATTATGAAATGCATGACACATGACGTATTTGCTTAGTTGGACGATTTTTTAAGTATTGTAAGTGACACATGGCAACCAAATTATTGGGAATGGATTTTCACTGCCAAATGACGAGAGAAACTATATAGCTGACACATAGGATAATGTGATCCAACTTTATTAGTATATATAGATAGATACTTGCATTCCATCTTCAACAAAAAACTTGCTCATATTCCTGCTCAATCAGATCAGATTGATAGAGGATATTGACGTACCAGAGTTATCCTACAATCACATGTTGGCGATGTTTGAGAGTCTTCGAGAAAAAAAAAATTCACACAATTCTTCAGATTAGTTGAGCAGTAGGGCATGGTGGCGGAAACCGATTTTGATGAGGACAAAGGACCGAGAGAGGTATTAGAAAGCATTAGAAAGTAAAAAAAACAACTACCAAATAGCACGAAACTATATTTTTATATTGATGGTATTGGAGAAACAAAATAACAGTAATGATAATATGAAACCTACTTCATTCCGCTCAGAAATCGCTGAACAATAACACTACTTATGATTGGATAGTCTTTAGTTGCGATATCCTTCAAGACGATGTAGATCTCTAGTACACCACCTCAGAAAATGAATAACACCATTCTCCTATCATCAAACAACGTTTAGTGCTCCATGAAGATGACCATCAAACTATAGACGTTGATACAAAATCAGAAAAATTATCATAATGGAAGGTGTTTAGGGTTTATGAATTTTGATGTTGTAGTGCAATGCAAATATGATTAGGGTATTTATATTGCAATTTTACTCGATTTTTTTTTGAAAAAATGTAATATAATTTGATAAAATCACGATTTGTCATAATAAAGATTGAAAGAATAAATCCCTAAAATCGCATTTTGCAATTTAGGAATGATTGAGATTTAGGTGATTAACTTGTACATGATTTAAACATCCACATTAATTATATCCATATTTTCAAGATTGTCTTTGATTGACATAAGCATGATTGAAGGATGGAAATAAATCCGGCCATTAGAATTTTGAAATGCATGACACGTGGCGAATTTGCTTAGTTGGACGATTATTTAAGCATTGTAAGTGACACGTGGCAACCGAATTATTGGGAAAGGGATTTTCCCTTCCAAATGGCAAGAGAAACTATAGAGCTGACACATAAGATAATGTGATCCTACTTTATTAGTATATATAAATACTTGCACTCTATCATCAACAAAAAACTTGCTCCAATTCCAGCTCAATCTGATCAGATTGATAGAGGATATTGAGGTACGAGAGTTATCCTACAATCACATGTTGGCGATGTTTGAGAGTCTTCGAGAAAAAAAAATATCACACAGTTTTTCAGATTAGTTGAGCAACATGGCATAGTGGCGGAAACCGATTTTGATGAGGACAGAGGGCCGAGAGAGGTATTAGAAAGCATTAGAAAGTAAAAAAAAATAACTAAATAGCACAAAACTATATTTTACATATTGATTGTGTCGGGGAAACAAAAAAACACTAATGATAATATGAAACCTATTTCATTCCGCTAAGAAATCGCTGAACAATAACACTACTTATGATTGGATAGTCTTCAGTTGTGATATTCTTCATCACGATGTAAATCTGTAGTACACCACGTCAGTAGACGAATAACACCGTCTTCCTATCTTCAAATAATGTTTAGTGCTCCATGAAGATGGCCATCAAACTATAGACGTTGAAGCAAAAGCAAAAAATTATCATAGGGGAATGTGTTTAGGGTTTATGAATTTTGATGTTGTAGTGCAATGCACATATGTTTAGGGTATTTACAGTGCAGTTTTTACTCGGTTTTTTTTTGAAAAAACGTAATATAAATTGATAAAACACGATTTGCCATAATAAAGATTGAATGAATCAATCCCTAAAATCACGTTATGCAATTTCGGAATGATTGAGATTTAGGTGATCAACTTGCACATGATTTAAGCATCCACATTAATTATATCCATATTTTAAAGATTATAATTGATTGACATAAGCATGATTGAAGGATAGAAAAAAAAAACGGTCATTAGAATTGTGAAATGCATGACACATGGCGAATTTGCTTAGTTGGACGATTTTTTAAGTATTCTAAGTGACACGTGGCAACCGAATTATTGGGAAGGGGATTTTCACTTCCAAATGGCGAGAGAAACTATATAGCTGACACATAGGATAATGTGATCCAACTTTATTAGTATATATAGATACTTGCATTCCATCATCAACAAAAAACTTGCACCAATTCCAGCTCAATTGATAGAGGATATTGAGGTACAAGAGTTATCATAGAATAAAATGTTGGTGATGTTTGAGAGTTTCGAGAAAAAATATCACACAATTCCTCAGATTACTTGAGCAGCAGGGCACAGTGGCGGAAACCAATTTTGATGAGGACAGAGGGCCGAGAGAGGTATTATAACTCATTAGAAAGTAAAAAAAAAAACAACTAAATAGCACGAAACTATATTTTACATATTGATGGTGTTGGAGAAACAAAATAACTGTAATGATAATATGAAACCTATTTCATTCCGCTAAGAAATCGCTGCACAATAACACTGCCTATGATTGGATAGTCTTCAGTTGCGATATTCTTCAAGACGATGTAGATCTACAGTACACCACCTCAGAATACGAATAACACCATCTGCCTATCATCAAATAACGTTTAGTGCTCCATGAAGATGGTCATCAAACTATAGATGTTGATGCAAAAACAAAAAAAAATCATCATAGGGGAAGGTCTTTAGGGTTTATGAATTTTGATGTTGTAGTGCAATGCAAATATGATTAGGGTATTTATAGTGCAATTTTTACTCGGTTTTTTACTCGATTTTTTTTCAAAAAATGTAATTTCATTTGATAAAATCATGATTTACCATGATAAATATTGAATGAATCAATCTCTAAAATCACGTTTTGTAATTTAGGAATGATTGAGATTTAGGTGATCAACTCGCACATGATTTAAGCATCTACATTAATTATATTCATATTTTAAAGATTGTAATTGATTGACATAAGCATGATTGAAGGATGGAAAAAACATTCGGCCATTAGAATTGTGAAATGCATGACATGTGTCGAATTTGCTTAGTTGGACGAGTTTTTAAGTATTGTAAGTGACACGTGGCAACCGAATTATTGGGAACGGGATTTTCACTGCCAAATGGCGAGAGAAACTATATAGATGACACATAGGATAATGTGATTCAGCTTTATTACTATATATATCAAATTTTTTTCCCAAAGTGGATATACTAAGATTCTAGCTTAAATGACTTTAATTAAGTGAGCAGTTAAATATCGCCCTAGTTTATGTTGGAACATTTATAGATAAATGTGTTCGTTGATAATATGTGATGATATCGCGTTTCGGTGTTGTAGCGTTTGATGAAACATGATGAGAAAGAAGGAAAAGCGAAGAAGCATTGACTAAGGGCTGGTGCATGCCACGCAGGCAGTTGCGTGCCGCGCACTGGTCACCGGCACCATTGCCTCTGTAAATCTTTTGATTGTCAGGAAGTTTGGTGCGCCTGCACCTGGTTGTATAGGGCGCCCGCACCATACTGACGAAACACTTTGTTTCGTGAAATGATGTGCATGCCTCTTCGTGTGAAATGATGCATTATTTCAGTGTTTTCTTCTGTAGATCTTCCCTAGTATATATAGAGAGATATCACATATGGAATGTAGCTAGACAAAATTCATATTTGCTTAAGGAGATTTATTTCTAGATTTCTCTCCTTGTTCATTGTAAAACACAACCTTCAAACTCATTGTAATGTATGTAGTTTGTCATCAACCAAACTCCATAGTTTCTTCTTCGTATCTCACAAGAGTTTATTGTGAACCTTGTTAATCCTGGTGGGTCGGTAAAATTCTTATAGGAAAGCATATTACTACGTGCTTGGAAGTACCATCCGGTTTCCCACAAGATACATATCCATAGACGTATCTCTAACAATTTATTCAAGCGTTGCCATAACTAGGAAAAAATTGCCCCTATTCTCACTCACTCCTTACACTCCACCTCTCTTTCTAATCTCTCTCTCCAAAAGTTTTCAAATTTTACTATCTTGTCGAAATTTGTACATTGGACACGAGACATGGCCATCCACGTATGTCGCCGCCGTCGGTGATTCTTTCTTTAATAATAATAATAATAATAATAATAATAATAATAATAATAATAATAATAATAATAATAATAATAATAATAATAATAATAATAAAGTACACTATGCTTGCATAGTCCAGTCTAGTCAATGTCTGCATATGCATATAATTAGCCCATGTCTCCATCATGATGAAGCCTATACTATTCCAAAACCCATATCCATCTCAAAATCATTTCCCATTTCCATTTCATTTCTCATTTCCATTTCTCATTTTCAAAAATTATTTCTAAACACTAACAAGTAAGGTCCATTCGATTTCTGTTGAAGGACAGGTCGTGAGATTACAACTTGGGAACGCCTAGCAGAGAGGGGAAAAGGTCAACATAGACTCGTCAAACGAAACATCACCTTTTCAGACGAGTCATCTAAAACCTCTTAATCATCATCCGAGATGGGAGACATTTCTGAACAGTTCAATGCCATCATGGCTCAACTCCAACCGATGAACTCTCGTGTTGAAGAACAAGACAAAGAGCTCAAGATACTAAGGGAAAATATGACAAATGAAGAAGAAGAACAGGAAGAGACTCCACCACCACCACTTCCTATTAAGTCCAAGACTGACTTGAGGTTAGAAAAAATCGACCAATTGATCCAGTCGGTTCCTGCACTCGAGAGTTAGGCTCACCACCATGACATCATTGATCCTGAACTAAGGAAAAAAGCTCCCTAAAAAGGTAGCAATGGGTGACCTCGCAAAATTCAAGGGGGTCGAAGACTCAGACGATCATTTGAGAGCGTTCTATGGCTTTCAAAGGCATGAGCTTGGACCTGTTTGTTTATGTCTTTCCCTTGACCTTGGATGCACATCCATCCAAGTGGTTTAGATCATTGAACAAAACGAAGTTAAGTGACTGGGACTACATCAAAGAAGAGTTCCGCAAGCAATATACATACAACACTCAATTTTCAATTGGTCATCGTGAACTGGAATTGACCAAGCAAAATCATAACGAAGACTTTGTCACCTTCCTTAATAGATGGAGGGAAAAAACCACCCAAATGACTAATAGGCCATCTGAATAGGACCAAGACCGACTGGTAATCCGTAACTTGCATCTCAAATACGAGACCATATTAAATTGAACCTATAGAGTCTTTCACGAAGCTCTACAAGGTTGGTCTACTGATAGAGGAAGAAGTATAAGCATAAAAAAAGGGTTATAATAACAACAACTCTTCCAAGAAGAGTAACAACCCTTCTAGCTCCAAGAGCAATGAAGTCAATGCCATGAAAACTGAAAATAGGGGTTATCAAGCACGAAAGCCCCAAAGAATCTTCACTCCCTGAGGCATGACTTGGGAAGAAGCCTTCAATAGACTTCATTCAAGAGGACCACTCCAACCTATCGGTCTGAATACAAATCCAGCACCTAAGAAAATATTTATGAAATGGAATTCCAACTCCTACTAGAAATATCATCAAACATCTCTCTGTTGGTCCTTAAAGTGCCCTGCAGGGTATTATTAACGATAGTAGACTTTCGATTTTGGCTGCAGCAAAAGTTAGCAACAACAAAATTGCTTGGGAATTGCCTCAATAGTGCGGGGGCTTAGTTATTTATCGCTAGTTTTCTAGGTTGAGTCGGAGAGTCCCTTCCGTAGTTCCTTATTTCCTTTCTTGTCGAGTCTATGTCATTTAGGATTTTATTTTTATTAGCCTTCTATTAATTCAAATTAATAAATTATTATTGCATTTTATTTTTAGTTTCATGGAATTCAATCATTCATGCATGCTTCTAATTCAATGATAAATTTGAAATCACTCTAATGACCTTTATTAATAAAAATAAAAATAAAAATAAAAAATAAGAAAAAATGACATACTTTGGAATAGATTTTATTTTCCTCTCCCTCCATCATTCCAAAAAGCCATCACATTCATAAATTATCCTCATGCAACAAAAAAAAATAATAATAAAATCCCTCAGAGCCATCATCTCCATGATCCTCATACCAAAAAATTCATTCAAATCAAAACTCCATAAATAGCCTGCAAACCTCTGAATACCTAAACTGCAAAAACTTGTGTGCAAGCCTCAGTATATATAAAAAAAATCAATGCCACATAAAAAAAAAATCAATGCCATGCAAAATAAAAAGTAAATTAATTTCAAAGTGCGAAAAATAGCAAAAAGCAAGAGAAAAAGCACAAATTAAAGCAAATGCAAAAGCCAAAAGCAAAAAAAGTCAAGCTAAGGGGCTTGCACACAAGTTCTACCCCTCATTAAAAAAAACCCTTCGATCCATCAAAACCATAAAACCTTACCCTGGCATTCAAATAAAAAATAGTCATAATCATTACCTTGACCTATCCAATTAAGCCTTCATCCAAACTATAAACCTTTCAACCTTTCATATCAATCCTAACTCCTTATTCATGGTATGTCCAAGCCCCCTAGGTTTAAAAACCGAAAGGGCGGCCAAGGAAAAAGTTAGCGCAAAAAAAAAAAGAAAAAAATCACACCTAAAACTACGAATGGTCTGATTTCGCAAGGATACGTAGGAATCCTCATCTCGAGGTCCGACCGCTTCAATAAATAAATTAATCAAGGTATAATGATTTTACTTTCTAGAATTCAGAAGCATACTCTTTCTAGATCCCGACATAGACTCGAGTCTGAACCTAACCACGTCAAATCCTTTTCCCACCTATATATGTTTGAGTCACGAAAGTAAACCTTTTTTATTTTTCAACCCAAACTCTCCTTGTCCCGAAAGAACTCTCCAATAATTCCATGGTCTCTGGCGATATCAGACTTTGCCTACATACTCCCTGGTGAAGAAACTTCGATGCTCTTCAGAATGATCAATTCAAATCAAGTAGCTTCAAATCTAGGCTCAGAATGCCTGATTCAAGACAAGCTTTCCCAAAGTGGGGGCTTACTATATTTGTGGTGGTTCCTCCCAACAAACTCCCAAAAGAGTTGTAAGTTGTGGATCTCACTTGCGGACCCCGATTTTTACTAAAACAGTTTTCGAAAATCAATATATCTCCTTCAATCAATCCAGACCTCCTAACTTTGCAAAACGCTAACCTTGCATGACGTTCCGTTTACCTACCTTCTTAACTTTACATAACCCTGATCCTTGCATAGCGTCTCATGCGTCCTTAAAGAGTCTAAGTTTGCATTATTACATCATTATGTGCATTATTATCTGAGTTTTTTGTTGGTAAAATGTAAGATATATTACCAAAATAGCAAGTCAAAACCACCTTGCAACCATTACAACCTACGCCACTAAACATCAGCAACCAGCACTACCAGACAACAGTACAAACAAACAGCAGAAAAACCACTAGAAACTAAGTTACTCCAAATTACAAGCTGATCAAACCACTCTTTGTCCTCACTTGACCAGTTACCATTCATGATGCTTCTCACTCTAATACATAAAACATTCTAATTAATGCATTTTATTACATTACAAGGTCTAGGAACTTTATACTCTCAATAGCACTATTTCTATCTTGTCATACATAGTAGACAACAGCAGCATAGCAGACCTTATGTTTCTTCTTACTTCTAAACTTCCTGCCCCATTTCTTCCAACAAGTATAAACACATTCATTAGCTGCAATTCGAATCCACAGCCAACTCATAATGTCAGTACACACACCTCTCTACTCAAGCAGCATCTAAAAAATAGCTGATGACAAGCATCTGTCCCTGGCAGCATAGAGCACATTGCACATCAACACACACACCAGCAACAACAAGTTTTGCTCTTGTTCTCAGTTTTCCTAGTGCAGTCATCCAAGAAATAAAAGAGTGTTTTAGAACATTGTAAGTACTCCATACCCAATGATGCCATCTAACCTTCCCACCTTTCACATGAAGCCATTTATAGCCTTCCTTATAGTGTAAGCTTTCCCTGAGTTCAGCCATTGGTTTCCATTATTATAAGCACCTCTCAGCCTCTCCTTTATTTTGCAAATATTCTTCCAACCCTAACTAGAAGTAACAGGAGCTTTGTACTCCCACCAATCATTGTCTTTAACATACACAGAGTGTACCCATTTAATCCATAGTATGTCCTCTTTCAGAGAGATTTGCCACACATATTTCCCTATGGCAGCTATATTCCAGCTTTGACAGTCTCTAACACCCAATCCACCTCTATTCTTTGCATATCACACCTCTTTCCAAACAACAAGAGGGGGTTTAGAAGTATACACCTTTCCCTTCCAAAGGTAGGCTCTACAAATTTGGTTAATCTTAGCTAGCACACCTTTAGGAATCACTAGTGGAAATAACTGCTTGTGCTATTTGTCAAGTGCTCCGGTTGACTTATCAACCCAAGCACTTGTGAAAATTTTAATGTGCTCCGGTTGATAAGTCAACTAGAGCACTTGATGTCAAGTGCTCCGATGGACTAGTCAACAGGAGCATTTGTGAATAAGTGCTCCGGTTAACCAACCCGAGCACTTAATTGGACTCTCTAATTTTCCCTCCCAATAATAATTAATTCGACCCCCTCTAAGCTCCCAATATACACGTAATGAAATCACTTTTCGCTCCCTCCCAATTTAATCCCCTCAATTGGACTTTCTTTCACTTATCGCTTGTGAACCCTCACTTGTATTGTGAACCCTCACTGCACCGTCCCTCCGCCGACCCCTTCACTTCCGTCGTCCCTCCGCCATCCTTCGCTCCCGTCGTCCCTTCAACGCCCTTCACTCCCTCAGTCTCCCTCTCAATTGGTTCACTCACTCGTCAAACTCGCTACGTGAAAGTACTCCTCCGTCGCCCCTTCATCCACGGACCCTCCCTCTGTCTCCCTCAGGTATTTCTCCCTTTTTTTCTCTCTCTCTCATCTCTTTCAAGAGTTGAAGTTTTGGGCAATTTTTACATGAAATGTAACTGTTTATTTGTGGGTTTTGGTTGTGTTTGTAATTGGCAAATGGAATGTGCACAGCTTCCGAAATTGAAGTTTAATTTTAAGTGAGAAACTCATAATCTGTTTATTAGGGTGAATTTTTGTACTAGGGTTCCGTTGTGATTTGGATCTGGAGTGTTGTGATCTTTGCTTTTGTTTTCAAAACTATTCTAGGGTTTGTTGTTGTTTTCGTCATTTTTTAGATCTGATGTTTCGGTGTTTCCCTAGTTAAAGGGCCTAGATCCCCAAGTTCGATCAATTCGGAGTTCAATAAACGGGCCTCCAAGATTGGATTTGCTATCCATCATACTTCGCAGAAGCTCACTAGGTATGAGTTCTTTACGCATTTTCGTTTTGATGATATTGATGAATTGTCACTAGTGATTGATTTTCTTATGTAATTATGTTGCTGATCTTTTTGTGGTAATTAATGTTGAATCTAGGGGATTCATAGTTACATTTTAGATATTTTTTATTAGAATTGGGGATTGTGAGTAATCTGATTCAGTGATTTGGATGAGTGGAAAATTATATGTGGTGAAATTATATGTTGAATCCAGGGGATTGGTTGTCGATGAAATTGAATGCACCTAGGACTGTTATTAGGATTCTACAAAGTGAGGGTCAGACATTTGCTTCTACTGAATTTATTTGTTTGTATTAAATGAACTAAATTAGGTGATCACTATTGGAACTTAGGGAGATTGCATTTTAATCAAGTGGGTATGTTAATCAAGCTATAGTTTGACTTTCTGCTATTATTGTTCTTCTTTCTTGCAACTGTGAGGAGGACATGAAGTCATTGTGGGGAAGTCACGAGTGAGTTCTAAAAACTGTATATAATTTTAGTGAGTGAGGGTTCCATGATCCAAATACAACCATGTGATGTTGTTGAGACTTGTCATTATTTGGACTAAAATTCTAGATGCTTCTCAATATTGCGTACTATAATCTTACAGCGAATTCATCTGTCTTAGAAGCTTGTTGCCTTACCCCGTGCCTCCATGAAAGTTCTTTCTTTGGTTATTGATATTCTTTATTGTTGCTACATATAATTTATTTGAAGGAGTACAGTGGACACCTCCTCCTCTATTATCCTTGCCATTTTTTACTGTGACCTGAGTCTAAAATTCAGATGTGGTATGGATCCCATCTATATGTACTTCATAACTTCTTTATTTTATTTAAAAATAGGTGAACATAAACTTCTTTATTTTATTTAAAAATAGGCATGGATCCATCTCACATCCAACCAAATGTTCACCTATTTTTAAATAAAATAAATGAGATCCATAACTTCTTTATTTTATTTAAAAATGGAGGTAATATGTGAGGTCTGTTATACAAAAAAAATGTACCTGGTCAGTGTAAGCTTTGCAGACAATTGCTACTGCTATTTCTTTGCTAAATATGTCACGTGAGGTTTTTGTTCATTACTTCTGAATAAGAAATTAAATCAGTAGAGTCATGTGCGATTATTTGTTAATTTGATTATTGAATCTTTTTAGTTCTTACTGATCATGGATATTGTTAAAGAACATGAATTTGCTGAACACTGCATAATTGTAGGAGCAAGATGATGATGCCATGCAATTAGGAGCTCAATTTTGCAGACTCCTTTTCCTCTATTTATTTGGATGGTGCAAATGAAGGGGTATCCTTGTCATTATACGCTAGGTAAAGGAACATTCTTGGCTTTTCTAGTTGAAATATTTTCTTATAATGGGTATGTCATCATTTCTTCTCCTGACGTCTTTCGGCAAAATGTGGCTTTGGTTGGCATTAAGTTCTTTACTAAGATTATCATTCTCTATTTAGGATTGAATCCATAGGGCCTCTGGAATTTATGGAGAAGTTTGGTGGTGCACATGTACGTCCTTTCTTCTTTTAAACCATAATTAAGTTGCACCAGTCTAGTCACAAGCAGTCATATTTCACTGCACTCGGGTATGTGTAGGATTGACGCCAAATCGATTACGAGGATCCAAGCTTGGAACAGCTTCTTGTCCTACTCAAGTTCCTAAAGCCTCTCAAATGACCCTACCGTGTGATTCTCAAGGCTATGTTGATTGTAGTAATTATCCTTTCCAGGTTAGATGTCTCTAGATTTTAAAGTTATGGGAATAATATGTGACATGATGCTACTGCTTGCCCTTTACTTATGTGACTCACAGATAACTAAAACTAATTTTTTTTAATGAGACGTCATGTTTCATATAGTTCATGCTCTATGAATACTAATCTGTACATATTGTAAGACTATTAATATGTGTACCCTTGGTGCCCTGTCCACCTAGCCATGATACACTCAATCACAAATTGATAGGCCCTTTCGTATAGATAAGAATCAATATACATGTCTCTTCCTTCAATGAGAGCGTATTACATATCACATTATAAAATTTCATTATCCTCATACATTATTATAATCGCATCTGTTGTGTAATATGCTGTAGATGATATATTATTTCAACGCAGCTTTACTCTCTTAGTCTTCACCAATGTCTTACTTGTTCAGTCCTGGAGTCTTTTATGATTGATGTGCATGAGAAAATGACTGACATTAGCATCTATGGTGTTATGGACATGTCCAGAGAAGCAAATACTACGAAATTTATCTTTAGCATGAGACTTCCAGATCCAACTAAAACTATCATTAGCATTTTTTTCTTCCCCCTAGATTCTTTATACATGTGTAGTTTAAACATATCCTTTGATTATTAGCTTCATTGATTGGTACTTGTAATCTGGTTTGAAACTGTATTCTTCTTTGCGTAAGATTGTAATATTCCTAGTTAATTTTGCAGTTTAGAAGCACAATGGTTTAAGGGTGATCCTGGAGCTTCCTTGGTCAACCTAAGTTGCTTGCCTGCAATCCTGAACTCATCTTGTCTTCACAAGCCATCCAAACTCATTGATATGTCAAGAGAGAACAGTGGTACACATGTATTGCTTCCTCCGAGTTGCCATTCTTTATATCGCCTGGCTAGTTCGGTGCTTTTTAAACATTTTCTACTGGATTATCATTCATCAATTTGATAAACTTTCTCATATGTAAATAGTATATAGGATAGAGAATGTATCTATATTTCTTGTCTTTCTCATTGTGATACTTCATTATTGTTTTTGTTTAAAACTGAGCTTTGGACTAACTTTTTGTATGTCTACCAATCTTGTTGCTGCTGTATGCTTGCTGTTGTACCGCAACAGCTGCGATTTTTTTTTTAAATGTCAAGTGCTCCGGTTGTTCGGAAAAATTGGAGCACTTAACTCATAAGTTCTCCGGTTTTCTCTTATCAACCGGAGCACTTGAGAAATTTTGAACATATAAAATTCACAAGTGCTCCGGTTTTTAAGACAACCAGAGCACTTGTAAATCTAAGTGCTCCGGTTTTCAACCGGAGCACTTGATAAATACTCAAGTGCTCGTATGACGTCTGCTACGGGTCAAATACGGAGCACTTGTACGGTTTTTAACCGGAGCACAAGCAGTTTTTTCCGCTAGTGAATGAGAAACACTTGAGCCCAGTAGGTGTGAAGGCTCATCAGAACAGCATTAACCAAGGTAACTCTAGCAGCATATGATAAATGTCTAGAGCTCAAGCAAATTATTCTCTTCAAATTCAAGGATGTCACAATCAGACTTAGATAACCTCTTTGAAGTGATTGGCCTGTACACTAAGGTATCTGAAGGGAAACTGACCCCTCTGGAACCCAGTGACTTGCAAGATTCTAGTCTGAAATTCCTCCTGCACACTACCAAAGTAGATAGTTGTTTCCTGGCTAGCAAACAAACCAGAAGTTTCAGAGAAACATTTCAACATTCTTTCCATCAAGATAGCAGACTTAACTTCACCTTTGCAAAATAACATAAGATCATCTACAAAGATGAGGTGAGTGATTTTCAAAGCAGAACATCTGTAGTGAAAAGCAAAATATTTCTTCTTGCACATTTTGCTCATCAATCTTGAATAGTACACCATTGCAATGACAAACAAGATAAGTGATATAGGGTCACATTGTCTCATCCCTCTCTTGCCTTAAAAAAAGCAAACAGGTTCCCATTAATACTCAAAGAGTAGCTTAGAGAAGTCACACACAACATAACCCATTTCACAAATTTATCAGGGAAGTAGAGCCCTTCTAACATTTCCTTGACAAATTCCCAGTCAAGAGAGTCATATGCCTTCCTTAAATCAACTTTCATTGTGCATCTGGTTGGCTCATTCTTTCTTCTATAATGCCTTAACATGTCTTGACAAATAAAGATATTATGAAAAATAACTCTCTTTTTCCACAAAGGCACTTTGCACAGAGTCAATGATCTCTAGCAGCACTTTCTTCATTCTACTACACAACATCTTGGAGATAATTTTATACAAAACATTACAGCAGACAATGGGTATATACTGAATAACATCTTGGGGCTGATCACATTATTATCTGAGTTGTTTGCACCTGTCTGCTAACATCTTATCTTACAGGTAATCATATTACCTGTAGTTATCGTCGTGCAAACTAACTTTGTTTTACAAAACTGGCAATATATAAACCAATTCTAGACTACAGAGTGTTTACAATTGATCTCTATCCCGACACAGTCTACTTTGACTTTCGGTTTCAGGAACCTTAGTCAAAGTGGGGGATTCTATAGAGACAAAATCATGTCTCCCAATTGAGTGCTCAATGATGAAACATACCGTCGTCCTAATTGGTCCGATCCAGGGGAAGAGCGATCTTAAAAACTAAGCCTAAAATCATAACATAAAGTCTATTTATTTCGAAACAATTCCAATCCCATTTTTAAGAGCACAAGTAATTATTCCTGATAATTAATTATATTTTCAAGCCCACTTTCATAAAGCTCAATTAATTATTCATGATCGTTAAATGTACTTTTAATAAATATTAATTATTCTCGATAATTATTTTCTAAAGGATACTATGAAAATCAGATTTTTAAAACTGAAGATAGCTGATTTCGGATTTCATAGATAATATTTCATCAAAGAAAAAAACGAATCGTTTAACGGACGAATTCCGGTCAGTTTTGCGTTTCGTGAAGCGCACTAGGGTGTGTTGACCCAACACATAGGTAGTTTACAAAATCCAGGAACGCATGAATCATCCGCTAAACGCATGGCCTATGCGCGGCGCGAATGGCAAACGCATGGCTCTTCTTATCCTCTCTGTTTGATTTTAGGCTTAGCTCTCCTATAAATAGTCTTGCTTCGACAAACATTTTTCATACACACTTTTAGACACTTAACAACATACATTCATCATACTTCGCATACAAAAACACTATTAAACATACATTCAAACCACATTCGAATTTAAAGCTTCAAGATTGCTCCACCTACAGGTCGTTACATAAGACCCAGGCGACAAAGGTATTATTTCTCAAGGCCAATTCCAATTTAATTCTTGTTTTACTAACCATCTATTTGTCATGATGTAAGTTGTTAAATGAATTAACACTTTCTTGTAAATTCATCTCTAAACTCTAATATTTTCTTTTATTATTCTATATTATAATGTTCATAAGCATGCTGAATGCTTTAATGCTTTCATCACCGCACATGCTTATTCTTTTAATCAAAGACCTAAATAATTATTCCAATGCTAAATTCAGATAATTTGGACGATTGGATTAGGTTTCCTATAATTTGATTGCATAATAACATATTAAAAAAATTAGTCTTTGGGTTTTTAATTACCCGACATAGATTAATTTTAGAATTCATTAACATATTGTCTGGTTGTTAATTAGCATAAATCTCGACATAAATCATATTAAGTAAAGGCCAACGATGGGCGAATTTGATTCATGATTACATTTGTACCCTCACCTCGAACTCCATCTTTATTAGTTCATTAATCAATCATGGAGTCACGACTAGGGGAGTAAGCAGACTGCGAAACGTCCAGAGTCCAATCCAGTCCAGTCCAAACTTATCGGACTGGACTGGACTGAAATTTTTTGGGACTGGACTCATACTCAAATTTTCGAGTCCAA
The DNA here is from genome assembly GCA_947646795.1 of Beta lomatogona. NCBI lineage: Eukaryota > Viridiplantae > Streptophyta > Magnoliopsida > Caryophyllales > Amaranthaceae > Beta > Beta lomatogona. The sequence goes on from CANSNZ010001455.1 coordinate 62,664, forward strand.
ATATTTTCTGACTGGATTTGGACTCACCACTTTGGAGTCCAATAAGTCCAGTCTAGTCCAAAAATATTTTTATATGTAATATATATTTAATATTTATATATATAAGGAAAATTTGTCAAAAAAAAACCTTTCAAAAGTTCAATTTTGCGAAAAAAACCTTTTAAAGCATTCTTTGTAAAAAGAAACCACAAACTTAAATTTTCTTGCGAGATGAAATGTAAGGTATATGTATTTAATATTTATATATATAGTATAAAAGATGTATGTGACTTATTTTATGGAATAGATATAATGAGCTGTATTTTTGAAATTCAATTATGAGAAAACGTTGTGAATCATTGAATCTAAATTGGGAAAAAAATAATATAATAATCGGACTGGACTGGATTCGGACTCAAGAAAAAAATTATCGGACTGGACTAAACTGGACTTAAAAATTATTTGGATCGAATTTGGACTCAATTTCTCGAGTCCAAAAAACTTTGGACTGGATTTGGATTTGGCAAAGTCTAATCCAGTCCAATCCACTTACACCCCTAGTCATGACGAAGAAATCTACATTAGATAAGTCTCTAAGTTATCCCTAAGATTTCCCAATATCCAATTAGGTTTATGATTCCTTTAAAGACTTGTCGGTGACTTCTTCATTTCAAAAAGTATTTTCAAAACAAAACCTGTACAATTAAGTAGTCAAATACGCGCTTATTTAGCATAGGCAATAAAAGCACGCCTACAATAATTCATTACAAACTCATAATTCAGTACAACCAAAGGTCCAACAACAACATAAAAGCATGTTCAATTACACAGCAGATTGAACTTTATAGCAGCAAGTTAGGGTTTTAACTTTAGGGAAGGGAAGGGTTGCCAGACCATTTGGACTTTAAAAAAAAACAATTGATCCCAATCATAAATATATAATATAGGGTCTATTTACTTTACGGTTATTTTGGATTTTTATATCCAATCACCCTCAATTTAATTCAATCAGAAAATCCAGTTTTTTTTCAAAATTCAATCTGATTCCAATCTAAAAACAAATGGAGTCCAATCCAAATTGCTAATTTGGTTTGGATTGAATTGAATTTCAGTTTTTTATCCGAATAACTTTCACCCCCATTTGCCGCTCATATATATACAGTCATTTTTCTTCTTTCTTCCTCCTCTACTTCTTCTTCTTCTTCCTCAATACCCATCACCACCCACCCATCTGCCAATGTCGCCACCACCACTACCCGTAACCCTTTACCCCCAGCCCAGACCCGACCCCCTGCCGCCCACCCTCCGAAGCCAGCCCAACCTCGCAGCCACCCTCCCAGCCCCACCCCGCCCCGCCCCTGCAGCCCCCTTCCAACGCAACCCTCTTCCAAAGACAACCCCCTCCCCTCCCACCCCTTTGACCCATCCCCCCGTAGCTCGGCCCCCTCCCTCCCCACGCCCGGCCCCCCACCCTCCCATTCCCCAACACCCTCGTAACCCCCCGCAACCCCTCCATGCCTAGCCCTACCCTCCTAGGCCCCCGCGCACTTCCTCGGGTAGGTCCCCATCGTGCATCCCCCCATACCCCACCCATGCTTCTTCTTCTTCTTCCTTTTTCTCCCTTCCTCCTCCCCAATTATGAAATTTCAATTTTTTTTATTACTGTTCTTCATGGAATTGAAATTTTATGGTGGAACCGACTTTTTTCGTTTCCACCATGGGGAATCGGAAAAAATGGTTAGTGGAAACGAAAGATTGGTTCAGTTCATGCTAAAATAATTCTGAAATTTTTATGTTTTTGTGGTAAGAAAAAAAATATAAAGTGTGTATAAAAATACGGGCAATGTTTTGTAAATACGGGTGGTAAATAATAAACCCCATTAAATTTCACTTATCATTGATGTCTTTCTCTAAGGGTGCGTTGTCTTCACCTTAATAAATTAAGTTTCAGTTCAGTTCAGTTCAGATAAGTTCAGTTCAGTTCAGATAAGTTCAGTTCAGATAAGTTTCAATCAGGGCAATAAGTTGCAATCAGGTCCAATAAGTTCTAATAAGGTGCAATAAGTTCCAATCAGGTCCAATCAGGTCTAATCAGGTCCAATAAGTTCCAATAAGATCCAAATAGTTAATGATCAATAAATTTGAATTAAAATTTTAATTAGAGTACCACTATGATTATTATATAGTATCATATTTGGAATATTGTCTATTATTTTATTATTCATATTACGATTAACTGATATGTTATTATTAAATATAATTAATTAAAGTATCGCTATGATTATATAGTATTATATTTGCATTATTATCTATGATTTTATTACTCATATTACTATTGACTGATTATGTTATTATTAAAAAAAATATTATAATCATGGTCAAATAAAGTTAACAATAATAATCATCATAATTATAATATTTTGCAATTCGTCTTTAAATAACTAGATATGACATGTTTTCGTTACTAATAACAATGAAAAATATAAATGTTATTAATCGATTTCCTACTAGTGCTTTATGAAATCAAAGCAACACTATTAGATATATTAGTGGTGAAAGTTGTGTATAGACAAGCATATAAATAGTATTTTTTTTGTTAAAATGTTAATCATAAGAGATAACTAATAATTACTATTTTTTTAAGGATAAATTTTATTGATTATTATGTTATAATAAATTTTGAGGGATAGTATTTATGTTAGGGGTAATATTTATGTTATTACTCACCAAATTTTTTGTTAATAAGGTCAAATAAGTTCCAATCAGGTTCAATAAGATCTAATAAGTTTCAATCAGGTCTAATAAGTTCCAATCAGGTCAATAAGTTTCAATCAGGTCCAATAAATTCCAATCAGGTCCAATAAGTTGAATCAGGTCCAATAAGTTCAATTCAGGTCCAATCAGGTCCAATAAGTTCAGTTCAGATAAGTTCAGTTCAATTCAGGGTTATTCAGGTGAATAGAACGCACCATAAATCTAGTGGGTAGATTTATCTATTGTATATGTGTCGACGAAGATAAATAGTCTTGCGTGGACCTGGTACACACTAATATTAGTGTAGACCAAAAACCACTCATATGACATAGTGTCCCTTATTTTTCATATAATCACCTTTCAAAATGTTAAGTTATACTAATCTATCAATTTCTAACATAGTGACAGTTTTTTTCGACACAGTCACCATTTTTTTACACTAGTTTATTATGACAAATTTTTCACATTATAAAAATATTAATCTTTGTTCGGTTGTTTATATCTATTTCTTTTTTATATGGAAAATTTGCGGAAAAAAAAACCTTTTAAAGCATTATTTGCAAAAAGAAACCACAAACTTAAATTTTCTTGCAAGATTAAACCTATTCTCATTTTTCGATGTGGTTTTTGAGATGCATAAGGGTGGTGCTGCAGTTACTGGAAATAGGGCTGTTCACCGGTCCAAACCCGGACCGAAACGGAAAAAATCGAACCGGACCGAAGACCGGAATTCTTAAATTTAAGATCCGGAGACTGGACCGATTTTTTATTGGACCGGGACCAGACCGGAAAAACCGGTCCAAACCTTGGACCGGATCGAATTAGACCGGTTTTGCACTTTTCCACACTTTTTTTAATACGTTTGATAATTATAAGGAAATATTATTAAAATAAACAATGAAAATTAATTGTTCAAGGTCTTTTTTAAGACTTTAATATAAATTAGTTACTAATAAAATAATTTTTCAAACATATTAAAGGGGAAAATTATATTTTTTATCTTCTATATTCATATTTTTGAATGAAAAACCGGTCCGGCCAAGACCGGTTTTTATAGGGTTTTGGACCGGACCGGACAGGAGACCGGAAAATTAAAATCCTTGACCCGGAGACCGGACCGGTCCGGTCCGGTCCAATTTACCGGTCCAAACCGAATTTTGAACAGCCCTAACTGGAAATAGGGGGTTAAAGGAAAATACAAGGGTCAACGCCGGAATTGAGAAAAACCACACCGAAAAATGCGAATAGGTTTCATATTGTAAGAACATTTAATTTTGTGGTTGTTTTTTTACAAAGAATGCTTTAAAAGGTTTTTTTTTGACAAAATTGAACTTTTAAAAGGTTTTTCTTTGGCAAATTTTCCTTTTTAGATCTATGTTTTCAATATAATAACCCTTTCTTTTTTACTTTTCCTTTATCTTTTGGTTCACGTAAAAAAAAATTACAAAAAAAGCCACGCCAATTTTGACAAAACCATAGAAGTAGAACAAATTGCTTCTGATACTGGAGCACCCAGAAGTCGGAACAAATATATTCATCATATACTCCCCAGAAAAAATGAGCTTTCATGCCCTGATCTTATAAAAGTTTAAAATCCCTCTCTTCTCCAAATTTCCAACCCCTAAATTCTTCAAATTTCAATTTGGACAACAAAAAAATCCCATCTTTTGGGCAATTAATTAATCCACCAACAGTATAAAAGAGAGATGAGAAGAAGAAATCAGTATAGAAATTACTATGAAGATCCATGTTTGACGATGCATCAACCATGGGCTTCTTTGCTTGTTTATGGCATTAAACGCATTGAAGGTAGATCGTGGCCTGCTCCTATTAGAGGTACCCTGGCTTTTTCTTAACTTCAATTACCCAATTCTTTTTGTTTCATAATAATTTTTGTGCGCATTGCTTAATTTTCTTTTGGTTTTTTTAGCTTTTTCTGTTTGATTGTTCGAAATTTGTGTTTTTCCAGTTATTACTATAGTTTGATGGTGAATCGAGTTATTTTTACCATTATTTGTAATTGTTGAACTGAAATACATGGGTGAGATTTTTTTGATGACGTAGATTGAAAAATAAAGCTTATATGGGTTTCCTTATATGAATATATGATGGAGATATTTATGGAATATTCGTATGTTATGCTGCTAATTTGTCCTAGACATTATTGTGGTTCGATTGATTTTTGGTGCACTATGTGGTTTGATTATGAAATTAGGGTAAAGGTTATCTTGGTTAGATTTTTTATTTATCTGAGTCAAATATTTTTAACCCTTTAGAAGTTTCTGGGGGTCCAGATCCTCTAGAGTTTTATGAAAACACTACAAAGTAGAGTTGAATCCTAACCATATATTATTGGGGGAAAAATAGGGGGGATTTTTGGGAAAGAAAATACAAGCCTTTGATTTCTTAATCAACGACTGATATTTAACGAACTCTACCGTGTAGAGTTATTTTGAAACTCTAGAGGATCTCAACACAGTTTCCGGTGGAGTGGCATTGAGATTTATTGATAATTTAGTTATCCAGAGAGTGTCCACTGCCTAGGATGGGCTCCTTTACTGTAAACTGGGGTGGCCTGTGCCATACACACCGTCCCATGTGCATGAAGTGGCACGCACTGGCGTTTGATGCACGTAGTGGACAGTCGTGTATGTGCTCCTATGTGACATAAATGTGCCACTGCAAAATACAATTTGCTTCCCAGGATTAAGTAATCAAGTATCCTCACCGCCCTTTGGGCGCCCCATCACTGAGATAGGGGCTGATGTTGTTTTGTCATACTAAAACAAGATGAACTTTGAATAGCAAAAGACAGGACATTCAAATATTCTTGTAACTGCTAAAGAAATTATCAAGCAAAATTTGACTATGAAAAGCATGAGTGTCTTATAGTATAAAAGGGAGAGAGCATATTGAAGTTGTAGAACAAAACTTATGGAAACTCACTCTGATAAAATAATGTATCAAATAATAATTTATCCCCTTCTATATTTGAATCTCCCCCCTTCTTTTAGAAGAAAAACAAACAAAGAAAAAAAAATCAGAATAAACACTTAGTTTGGAACATGGGGGTAATTGTCCTTTTAGAAATTTCATATCATGACTCATGAGCTTTCGGATATCTTAGCTTGGAAGGTTAATAAACTTTGCTGTTTGAAGGCAAATGTATTATGTGAGTAGTATGTGAAAGTAGTATGTACAGGACTGCTTTTGAAATTATGGAGTTCTGTTATATTTTGAATTGCATTTGATCGTAAAGATTTTCGAAAAATCTGAAGGTCGGCTTTGGATTCATGCTGCTAGTAAGGTCCCAGATGTGGCTACAATAAAAGCAATGGAGAACTTTTACAGGGAGATATATGCACTAGATGGTGTGACTGATCTCAAATTTCCTGAGCATTATCCAATTTCAAGAATCATAGGTACATCATCACATCCTTCTTCAAGATTACAGGAAAAAGTTATAGATACTGTCACTATGCATGTTCAGTTATTTATTGATGATGTGATTCCAATTTAGGATGTGTTGAAGTTGTGGGCTCTCTTAGATGTGAAGAGCTGGCATGTTGGAAGGCAGTGCCTGAAGGGGTAGGCGACAAGCTTCTTACTAGTTTCCTGACCTAGCAAAACCACTTGTTTGTTGTGTACTAAGCACATATTTTCATTTTTTTTAACCATTTAACCATACACAGCCCTGTGCCATCAACAGGTAAGGCTGGAAGGACTGACAGATTTCTGCTGGCTGTGTGAAAAACCACAGGTATGTGAGATTTTTATTGTAAAAATGTTGATAGTGTCTACATATTCACGATTTCTAGATCCTTTTTCCTAACTTTGGTCCTTAATGCAGAAATTGTTGGATCCTCTGAAGATGCGAGGTGATCAGGGTGTTTATAACTTAGAAAGGAAGGTAGACACAACATAAGAATGTCTTTTTCCTTTCTTTTCTTTGCGAATCTCTCCTAGTATAATTTAGAGTGCATTGTCTGTTTGTGGCAGATAGCTGAGGCTGCAATTAGAGGTCTTCTTCCAGTGGAAACTCCATGTGTAATAAAATTTCCACTACCAAATCCAGCGGATCACTATTCACTGAGGCCAGGATCCTTATCTTTTGACAAGTCCGAAAATAAAGTTAATGGAGCTGAGAAGCCAGCAAGTTTGATTGCAGCAATAGATGGTGCACGAGCAGCAGCTACACAGTTTTCAAAGAAAGATAATAGACCTCCTAAAGACACCCCGCAGGACAAAAATATTAATGATAGAGAACTGACAAATAAGCTAAAAGGCGTCGTTCTGGAAGAGGATACAGGAAAGACTTGTGCTGACGCCGAGTCCAATGACGGGACTGTAGGGAAGAGCAAATTAGACGATGTGACGAAACAAAAGCAGCTAGGTTCAAGTTCTTTGCGTAGATTAGACCAGCGCCCTGTTGGCTCTTCTCTGGTAAGTGGTTTCTTCCTTGAGGTCATATGCATGTGCTTTGGTCTCCTAAAAGTCAAAACTAATCATGGGCCAAATGAGGAAGATAGACCTCTCACGTTTCCAGATTATAGACTTTTGTGTTTACAAGCATACCATTAAGTCTCAAATAATCATGGATTTGCAATTCTCAGTGTGAGATTTCTCTAGGAGAGAATTCTCTTGAGGAAAAGAAAATTTTACCTTGTTTTGTTTGCTTATATGCCAAGGAAGTACTTCGTGAAGTCCAAGTCTGTCAGTGCTCCACATACACTTGTTCTCCCAAACTTCATGAAGACATGCATATTTCATAAATTTTGTTGATAGAATTCAAGGGCATGATTGGATACAGATCAGAGTAGTACATTAAGGGGGGTAATAGGAGACAAAATAAAATGAAGATGATTGGAGGCGTTGGTAGATGAGAAAAGAGGCGTTGGTAGATGAGAAAAAAGATAGTCATGCTGGAAGGAGGACGTAGGAATAGGGGAAGTATTACCCTTATTTTTTGGGGGAATTAGTTACCCTAGGGGAGTATGCCAGTGTGGTGTGGGTAACTGTTACCCCTGAAATGAGGTTAATCGTTTCCATCTACTGCCGTTAATCATCTTAATTTTCTTTATTACATCTCCTACTTGTACTCTCATTATGCATTACCCCAATTCCTTGCATGCCCTAAGAGAAATTTACTGTCAAAGTCATATTCTCAGAAATCTAAAACACCACTTAATAAAAAACCGAGGGTTGATTACTTTTCAGTCTCATTAACTTTAATTTATGGCAAATACTCTTTTTGATAAATAAAACTTTGTAACCCGTATGCCGGTGTTCACGTTCTCTCACAAATGTGTGTGGAACGTCTTCTTTTATGTATGGGTGTTCTTGGAAGCCCACTCTAGTCTTTTAACTATTCAACAACATATGTTGATTGATGTACATTGACTCAATACTCTCAGATCAAGTCTCTATTTATATTTTCTAGTTGTCGCATCTTTCAACTAAACAGTGCAGTTTGATAATGAACTGATTTGTGTGTGGTTCCCAGATTTTTCCTGCAGCTGTTAAGGGAATTCGGCCAGTCTGAGTTTGTGAAGGGACACTTTAAAGGAAGCTTTCTGCATTAGTTATTGATTGCATAAAGCTACAACAAGAAGCACTGTGCATAGAGTATGATTGCAATTTCTTTATAATTGTGTTATAGATTATTTATGTGTGTATAAATAGTGTCGAGCTCCCTCCAATTTCTAAATTAATCCCACCTTTTCGCTATTCATGAATAATCCCATTTCCCCGTTTTTCTTATTTATTGTTCCGCGTACATAATTTTGTCGTGTACATAGTTTCCATGTCCAGGTTGTTGCTTGCAGATGTTACAGCATATATGTGCTTGAACTCTGATGCTGGGAAATTGATTATTAGTCTACTAGTTTATTTGGGGGTGGGGTTATTGACATACTTATAAACTTTTCTTTTAACAAAGTAATTTCTATTTTGATTGTTTCTTAGTGTTATATTTTCCATAAGGTTTGAATCTTTTATATCTTCTTCTCTTTATTTTAGACCTTTTATTCTTATAGTTTTTATGTAATTTATGACATCTAAATTTTGGTATCTCATATCTTTCACAACAATTACTTATTTTAGCTTGTTTTCTAAATGCCTTTTGGTTATTAACTTCGATACAATAGTTTCTATACCATGTTTGTAAAAATGCTATTTGTTCTCCTAAGGTTCCTGATTTAGGTTCTTTAGCATATGCTTCTTGTACCATAGTGTTTATAGGTATTGATAATTTTTCAAAATATAATTTTCTAAATATAGCTAGTTGCTCAGGTTCTTCAGTTCCTATTTCATAATAATTTAGTTGAAATGCACAATTATATCTTTTTAAATCTTCTGGGCACATAGAACATATTTTCATATTGTATAATTGAGATTTACTATATTCTTTTTTAGCTTCTAAATGTTTTGCATCAACATTTAAATTGCCAAATTCTCTTCTAATAGCTACTTCATATTTTTTCAACATTTGTGTTGATTCTGTCATTTCTTGTCCTTCTATTTTAGTACTTCTTAGTTTTGTTTGATCTATTGTTCCTATGCATGCTAACCATTTTCTAACTATTGATACAATTGTTCCTTCAATATAATTAGCGGACATACTAATTGGTATTTTTGCTTCTATTAACTTTGCATTTATTTTAGCTACCTAATTTTATATATCTAAATCAACATTTATTGAGCAATTTAGATTTAAAGTTTCTCCTGTTTTGTTATCTTTTGGTATGTAGTTATTTTCTATTTTTCTTCGATATTTCCATATATAGTCATTATTTCTATAGTTGCAATCATATTTTTTCTTTCTAAATGTAGGTTTGTAATTTCTACTAGTTTCCATATAAGAATACTCCTCATCATTAGTAAGTGCATTAATTTCTTCTTCTAAATCAAAATCTGATTCTACATGATTTGAATATCTAAATTCTTGACTAGATTGTTCAGAATTAAAATCTTCATTATTTTCCTCTATATTGTTTATTGCTATATTATTTACTTCAAGTCTTTCTATTTCAGTATTTAAAGCTTCTATAGTAGTATTATTTAGTGTTTCGTTATCTGATTCATAGATTTCTGATATTTTAGTGTTATCTTTGAGATTAGTTATAAGCTGTTCCTCTATTTTATCAAAGCTATTGTTATACTCTATTTTAAGATTTTGTTTTTCTTCATTAAAATTATTTTCTACTCTATATACTTTATCTAATATTTGTTTGGTATAACTATGTATTATTTTTTCTCATTCTTTCATCATATTTTCTTTCTAGCTTTTCCAATTTTTTATAGATATCATTAATGGTTTTATTTTCTGGAGAATTACTTTCTATATTTGTTATTTGTACTAAATCGTTTTCTTTAGCTAGTCTTCGTTCTCTATCAAATATTGTTTCTAATATCATTTGTTTTCTATCTATTATTAAATAGAATTGCCCTTCACTAATTTGTGCAAATTGTCTATCTTGATTGGTTTTGTATATTTTAAATGGACCATCAGGGTATCTGATAATTTCCTCATCAATGATTTTTTCATTTTTATTCATGATTGTTCATCAATTACTCTTTTATATTCAATTTCTATTCTTTTCTTCAAAAGTAACTCTAGAAATAGTTGTGCATATTCTTTAATTATTTTCTTTTCTAGGATTTCATAACCGTGTTCTTCTAGTTCTACTGGTACTTTAGTAGTATTACTAGATTCAATTATATTTTCATTATTTTTTATTAATTGAATGATTAATAATATGTTTGTATTTATTATTTTTTAAATTAGTTCCTAAATTTTCTTCTTGTTCTAGTTCACTCATATGTATAGACTTGGTCGTCTATTTAATGTATAATTAATATAGTCTTCTTGTATTTTTGCAAGCTATATTTTCCTGTTCTTTAATTTGTATATTCAGTAGTTCTATTTGGTCATCAAAAGGTTTTAAATCTTTTTCAATCTCATCATAATTATTATTTCCACTTAGTGTTGCTTGTTCTAGTATTTGTATTTTATTTATGATAGCTATATGTTTTTGATTTCTTAGTTCTATATTTTTAATATCTGATTCGATCGTTGATATAAAATATTGGTGATTAACTCGTCTTATAGCCTTTTCTAGTTGTGATTTAGTTATCATATGTATAGCGAATTTTGTAAGTGTTTAAGTTCTAATTTATCCGTTAGGTATCTATTTTTCCTATTTTTTAGATCAGTTAGATATTTTAGTAAAGCATCTTTCATTTCATTATCTTTTCTTCTATAGGCTTTGAATTAATAGAAAAAGATATCATATTAGGAACCAACTTTCTTAACCAATATAAACCATTTAGTATAGATAAAGAATTCCTTACATTATTCACTCATTGTAAACATAAGTTAAGAGCTAAAATAGTTAAAAATAGAAAATGAAGACCAATAGACTCGGAAAAATGTAAAATAGGTGAAGAAGCACAAGTAGTCCAAAAAATGACAACCAAAAAGGAAAATATTAATAATTTTAAAATTATAGAAATCGGTAAACTACATTTAGATAAACTTACTCTTTTAAAAACTAAGTTAGAAGAACTACGCAACGACAATCCTTTAGCAAACTGGCATAAGCATAATACTGAAGTAAAAATAACGTTAAAAGATTCAGATAGCATAATATCCCAAAAACCCTTTAATAATACACAGCGAGATGAAAAAGAATTTAAAATGCATATAACAGAACTATTAGCTGGAAAACTAATAAGACCAAGTAATTCAAAACATAGTAGCAGTGTATTTATAGTTAATAATCATTCAGAACAAAAAAGAGGAAAAACTAGAATGGTTATAGATTATAGAATTTTAAACGAAAAAAATAATAACATATAACTACCTCATACCAAATAAGATACTTAAAATGAGACAAACACAAGGATATAATTATTTTTCAAAATTTGATCTGTAAAAGTGGTTTTCACCAATTAAAATTAACTGAAGAATCTAAACAATTAACAGCATTTAAGGTCCCTAATGGATTTTATGAATGGAATGTATTACCTTTTGGACATAAAAATGCCCCTGGCAGATTCCAAGCATTTATGGATAAATATCTAAATCAATTATAAAACTGTGTAGTATATATGGATGATATACTTATATACTCCAAAACACAGGAAGAATATTATAAATTATTAGAACAATTTATAGAAATAATAACAAATAGTGGAATAGTACTAAGTAAAAAGAAAATAGAATTATTTAAAACACAGATTGAATTCTTAGGATTTGAAATAGATAAAGCAGGAATAAAAATGCAAGACCATATAGCCCAAAAAATTATAGAATTTCAAAAGGAGATTAATACTAAGAAAGAACTACAGAAATTCTTAGGAATAGTAAATCAGGTTAGAGAATTTATACCTAGATTATCTCAATATACTGAATCACTTACTAAAAAATTACGGAAAGACTACGATTTTAGATGAGAAGATACTGATACTAAAATTTTAGAGAAAATCAAATAATTAGTTAGCAAATTACCAAAACTAAGCTTTCCAGATGAAGATAAAGAATTTACATGGATAGTTGAAGCAGATGCTAGTGAAACCAATAATGGCTACAGAGCAGTATTAAAATATAGATATAAAAATGATAAAAAAGAATATATATGTAGATATCATTCAGGAACCTTTAAGGCTAATGAAATCAATTGGGATATAAATAAAAAAGAGTAAAAAGCAGTAAAATATGGAATAAAAAAATTTGAATGTTATATTGTTTATAGCAAATTCATAATCAGAATAGATAATAGAACTGTTAGAAGTTGGTTAACCAAAAAATTACAAGATTCTATTACCAGGAAAGAAATAAATAGAATAATAGCTGACATCAATCAATATGAAATTTCTGTTGAATTATTGAAAACTGACGAAAATTGCTTTGCAGATTATCTCTCAAGAAATAGCTTAAGAACTGATTTTAGATATCAGGAGCTCAAGATACAACTCAAAAAGTTAATGGAAGAACTCGCTTCTATGAAAAGGGAAGCAACTTCCAGCAATCCTAATATGGAGCAAACAGATATTGGCACTAGCCAAAAATACAAAAGCAGAATTATTACAAAAAAGTTAATTCTCCTTTCAAGAGAAGTATGTCCTTACAAAATTATTATCCCAATCAAGCCAATAACCCCACACCAGTTATCGATGAAGTAAATTTTCCCAGCCTAATACCAAATACCACATCTTTCAAAGAAAAGCTAACCCTAGGAAACAAACAAACTATGACCCCTTTGGTTCGCCAATATATAGACTATTTCTTATTTATTGCCAACAAACTAAATTCCGTCCCTGAAGTAACCATCAATGACCGCCAAGGAGAGATAGAAGGAGGTTATGTTACTAACCCCTTAAAAAAGATAAACGAGTTAATAGCGTTGCCTGGTTGCAATGCAAAACTAATCAAAGCAGCATATGATTATGGCCTTCTTAATTCAGTTTATACTATGAATGGAGAAGAGCTATCATCAATTCCTCAGTTATATAAAGCAGCTAAAAGTTACTTGCAAATTACAAAATCTCCTGTGATTTTTGTAAGATGCTATACCGCCCCAGTCGAAGTTACATTCTCTGAAATAAAACAATGTATTAGAGTTATCAAGATGGGATGTACAACAAATTTCATCATCCCAGAAGAAATAAAAGCTCAGCCAGAGTTAAACCGAAATGAGATACCAGATATTCTCAGGGAGAAAAGAGCCGTCAAGATAAAGGCAATTTATGAAGCCCTGATTAACATGGTTAAAACTCCTGTTTGGATAAACTATAGGGAGCTAAATACGTTAATCATATCTCAAAGCAAAGCATATGGCCATGACACGGTCGAAACTATCAAAACATGGATATGGAGACTGCTCCATCCAGATCAAGAACCAATGCAAGGTATATACCTAGAAATTTCCTGACTCAAGATTCCTTGAATATATATTGTAGTTGGATGCAGCAAAATAATAACCACTCATGTCAAATGTGTGGAATTAAACAAACTACTGTACCAATTATCGAAGATATGGACAACTGTGGAGATAGAGCTGAATCATCTAGCACAGCGGCTTCTACAATAGAAATCGAGCATACCTTGTAAGCATAAAACACCTGTCAAAAGAAGATAAGCATTGTAAAAATATAACAGCTAAAGACAAAAGCTAGGCGGCTTACATGTGGAAAATATGTGAATAGTGTGAATAGTATTTTTATTTTTACTTTTACTGTAGCACTTTCACTGTAGTAAATAGTAGGTGTAATATTATGTAGTTTTTGTACGAACCATTGTAATCTCTTGCCTATAAATAAGAACTCTCTGATGAAGCAAGATCATCAGAAGGCACTTGCCCAACACATCCTCTCTTTTTGTCTCCTCAAACTCTCTGTCTCCTCAAACCTCTTAAAATCTCTAAAAGCTTTGCACTCAACCCCCAAGTTGGCCGGGGTTGGGAGATGGGGGGTGGCTAGATGTGAAAGGACAATGGAAAATGAGATGATCTTTCTTTTAAAGTTGGTCAATTATCCTCAATCGATGGGAAAGTTAGGCTCTGTTCTTTTGGACTGAATAAATGGAAATTTATTTCAGTTCAGATCATATCAGTTCAGTTCAGTTCAAACAATTTCAATTCGGATTCGTTTACTTATTATTTTTATTATTATTATTATTATTGATGTTGTTGTTGTTGTTATTATTATTATTATTATTATTATTATTATTATTATTATTATTATTATTATTATTATTATTATTATTATTATAATTATTATTATTATTATTATTATTATTATTATTATTATTATTATTATTATTATTATTATTATTATTATTATTGTTGTTGTTGTTGTTGTTATTTTTATTTTTATTATTATTATTATTATTATTATTATTATTATTATTATTATTATTATTATTATTATTATTATCATTCTTATTCTTATTATTATTATTATTATTATTATTATTATTATTATTATTATTATTAAATTTTTTGGCAATGTCACTTTTAAGCTTTTTGGAGGGTACTTTTTGACCCACTGAATATAAAATAAGGGGGACAAGTGATAAAAAGAGTAATTTTTGGTGAAAGAAGCGAAAGATAGAAAAGTAATACTCCCTCCGATTTATTTTGTTGTTCCTATTTTGAATAGTTTTGTGAGAGGAAATTGGTTAAAGTAGGAAAAACTTTTTGGAAACGGAGGGAGTATTACTTTTTGGTGGGTGAATAACTCCAAATAAATAAGTTTAAACAATGTAGCAGATTATTATTATTATTATTATTATTATTATTATTATTATTATTATTATTATTATTATTATTATTATTATTATTATTATTATTATTACTCAATTCATAAGAGTATTATTATTATTATGCATATTATTAGTATTAGTATTAATATTATTATTAATATTACTCAATTCATAAGAATATTATTATTATGCATATTATTAGTATTATTAATATTATTATTAATATTACTCAATTCATAAGAATATAATTATTATGCATATTATTAGTATTAGTATTAATATCATTATCGTTATCGTTAATATTATTAATTATTATCATTATCAATGATGATAAAAATATCATTCTACTTGTAATTATTAATAATACTCAATTCAGATCAGATCAGTTTAGTTCAGACCAGTTCAGTTCAGTTCAGACTTATTCATTTCAGTTCAGTTCAGACTTATTCAGTCCGAAAGAACAGAGCCTTAGTAGAGCTATATAACTTCCATGTTTTCATCTATTTGAGGTCCTTAATTTCCATTGACTATGATATGATTGCTTGGATGGAATTTAGCTTAGTTCCTCATAAGCTTCACTCGCTTATGATTCCCTAAGTATTCTAACTCTAATACCAACGCTTCACTCACTAAGGGTTCGAATTAGGAGGGTTTTTAGGATGATTTGTGTAGCTTCATTCACTAACAAAACAATCTAACTCAAACAGTCAAGTTAAACTTCTTTCTTTTAAATCAAGGGTCTTGATTTTATATTCACTCTCTACAAACAATACAAATCTGAATAATACGTCCAAACTTTGAATAAAAAATTCACGTGTCAAATTCATAAACTCAACATATATTTTATTCATGAGGTAAAGGGGACTTTATCTAGGCATTAGGAAAACTTTCCTAAAACAAACAAAAACCTTACTCCAAATAACTAAACACTTGCCTAAAATAATCAGATTTTAATGCCTAAAATTAACATGAAACAACTTGAATTCACACTAAAACTTTCCTAATTAATAAAAGTCAGAAATTATGCAAACATGCTAGTTGCTACCCAAGGTCAGCAAAACGCACGCCTAAAAATAGCTTGACCTTGTTGTCCAAGTTAGCTTCTTTTTCGATATTTTCCTTGATTTTATTCCAAGTAATCTTATAAATGAGATTCCATGAATGTAAATGCATCAAACAAAAGGCCTCCTTTTTATTACAGTCACTGCCCTCTTGGAATCTCCAAATTTTTGGAAACCAGCTGCACCAGCAGGGCCTCCGATTTTTAACGACCGTGTCTATACACTAGAGGTAGAGTACTTTGATGCTCTACAAGCCAACAAATTGTACATGAGTTTGTTATAGTTATAGCTGAATTTTTGCTCGTATACGTTGATGAAATTGGGCTCTCAAATGTCCTTCAAGTTATTGTTGAAATTAAAACAGAAGATGAGAGAGGGAAAGAAAACTACTTTCATTCCATTGATAAATGAGTTACATAGAATCAATATATAGTGAAAATCTAACAATTAGAAAGCTGTAAATTAGAAAATCATATCCCACACACTACTACTGACTCAAATACTACTTCCTATAATATAGGAAACACTACCTAGTTAGTGGATGAAATCAAGACCCATGAAATTGACCACTAACTTTGTTAATTCATCTTATACACGTGACCACTAACTCATATTCCCAAACAATAGGAATTAACTGACAATAATTTAATCCAACACATCCCCTTGCTTCAAAGTTGTCGTCTTAAACATCTTGATTCCTTAGCCTCCATCTTACCACATACTTGTTTGATATATGATGCACTTCTCACCACAGACTTGCTTGATTTGTGATGCACTTCTCATCATCATATTTTTTTTAAAAAAATTTTGTGATGCACATTATCACTAACACAATTTTTTACGGAGCACCTCTCTCCACACGACCTTGTGAAGCACTTCTCTTCACTATGATGCACATAATCATCATCAACCACTCTTGTCATGGCACGGTATGTCACACAAGACACTTGGTTGATTTTGTTATTATAAGCCCACTACTATTCATTTGTTCATTAATTAGCTAAGATTCTAAGAAGAGTAATCTTTGTGAAGAACAAGTACGCGTTTGTTCATAGACCTGGAATATATTAAAGGGTTGGTCTTAAATTCTTAGTCGTATACTGATATAAATGTATAAATTCAACTCGTAATAGTAACTCAAGCATACGTAATTATTTTGTTTGCTTTCAATGATGGTAGACCTGATGAGCAATGATCAAAAGTCAAAAAACCGAAAATCTAATTAAAAATGCAGCATTCTTTTTACTTGACTAATAAGATAGCAAGCTGCTGACTATTATGTAGTTTAATCTCTTCATTTTGACCATCGCTTTCTATATATTACGTCCAGTAGTAGATAATCATAAGTCATAACTAAGCCTAGATATATCTTCCATCTACAACTAACAATAATGAAGGCGATATCATTGTTCTTTGTATTGATGTTGATACGAAGTGGATCACTTTTGGTTCCTCAAAGGAGGAGTCTAATTTTGATGGCAACAGCAAGGCCAAGGCCACCATATCTATGGTCCCCCAAGCCGGGTTCCCCTAAAGGTCAGAATTTTGATTTTGGCCCTGAACGTCCAGTGCCTCCTCCTTGATCGCGATGTTGTACAGAGTATATGTGCAAGCAACTTTTCTTTGGCAATGCTATTTGTCTAGATGAGTAGCTTTGATCTTGGAAGTTGCATTTGATTGCAATTTACGCATTACATCTAAGTGTGCCGTACACCTAAAGTTGCTCATTGCTCATCTCTAGAGCTCTAAATAAACAAAATTTAAAAAGCAATTAACAAAACAATAGCCTTGGGAGTACGATGCACCCATATATATAGTATATTAGTATAGGTACGTTTTAGTGTTAATTAGTTGATCGTATTTTGTATTTGTTTTTAGTAATCTATACTGAGTCACAAAATATAATGATGTATATTGAATGAGATTCACTACTCCCACAACAATGGTATAGCACAACCTTTCCGACTGTACAAATCAAACAAGTTGTCTTTGATTTTGTAATGTTGTTTTGGATTTTGTCAATATGAATATATGACTTAAACTTCTTTGACTTTTTTTTTATCCTTTCGTGAATACCCCAAATCAAAGGCCTCCTTAGTTTTTGAGGAGAAAGCATTGAATATTGCCATGATTGTCAATTTTCATACTACATTAGATGTATTAGAAGATTTAACCTATATTAAGTGCTATACCACCTTCGTATTTTAACAGTTCCACCATTGACTTTTGGCATTATGCACACCTTTTACTTTGACCTCCTCTATTATATTTACTAGTAAGGAAAATATATTCATGTTATCCATTTTGTTAGATTTGTCTTAATATTTATTATTATAAAATTAACTTTCTACAATTTTACATATTCATTATTAGTAATGATCAAAATTGTGTATATATTGATAGATGTGCTAAATATTTTGAGTACAATTATTGCAAAATGGACGGAGTAATTCATATAAAAGCAATGGGTGAAGGATCGAATATTTGAGCACATAAGCATCGGATATAGTTCTAGATGGTCACGAAGTTTGTAGTGTTGCTTCAACTTGAGTACTTGACTAGTTGGTAATACTACACTGGTTTTGTCCTTAATAATGCAGTCTCAAAGATTTGAAGAAACTAGCTTTTAATAAACTTAGTCAATTGCTTCTATAGCTATATTTGTGTGATTCTACTAACAATAACCCTAACCTTGCGTAGCGTTTTATCAGTCTATCTCTCTTAGCTTTGCATAACTCTGACATTGCATAGCGTTTCATGCATCCTTAGAGAGTCTAAGTTTGCATCATTATGTGTATTATCTGAGTTGTTTGCACCTATATGCTAACTTCTTCTTTTGCAGGCTAATCAAATTGCTTGTAGTTATCATCTTGCCGACTAACTTTATTTTGCGTAAACCGACGATATATAGATCAATTCTAGATTGTAGAGCATCTAGAATTGTTCTCCCCCCAATATCTGACTACTTTGACTTCGATTCTACAAACCTCAGTCAAAGTGGGGGCTTTCCGTAGCCACATAATCATGTCTCCCCAATTTAGTACTCGATGGTGCAATACATATCGTCGTCCTAATTGGTACTATCTAAAGGAGAGCAATCTAAAGAGCTAAACCCAAAATCGTTTTAAGAATGCAAATTAAAGTCTATTTATTTTTAGCATATTCCAGGCCCAATTCATTATTCGTGATAATGAATTGTATTTTTTAAGCCCATTTTTGAAAAGCTCAATTAGTTATTCCTGATAATTAATCTTATTTTTAATAAAAAAATTTCTTAATTAAAAGATATTATGAAAATTAGATGTTTATCTTGTAGATAATTGATTTTTCGAATTTAAATGATAATATTTAATGAAAGATAAAAATAATCTTTTAATTTTCGATAACAAATGAAATCTGGTAAGAGCTGTAGTTGCACAACGCGCAGCTTGATGTGTCCCTCGCACGAGGGTGCGCACTTGCGACATCGAGATATTCATTGAAATTCAGAAACATGTAGTCGATGCGCGCCGCGCAACGCATATCTTATCTCGTTTTTCTTATGTTTGCTATAAATAGACCTCGTTCCATTTGCTTTTGGGACACAACTTTCAACATAATTTCAAACGGATTTACTGATGAATATCACCTCTAATACTCCAAATCTAAACACTTCGAACTCAAAAACACAACTTTTAATCTCCATTGGATCGAAGCTTCAAGATTGCTCCTCTTCCGGATCGTTATTCAAGACCTAAGCGACAAAGGTATTTCCCGAGCGTTCTTAATATTTCAATTCCTATTTAATTTCTTGAAGTAACAAGTTTTTCATGATGTAGATTCTTAAATAATTCATGATAGTTGTATATTCTTCTTGAATATATTTTTCTATACTTCCTCCGTTTCAAAATAGATGATACATTTTGACTTTTATACTATTCACACTCTCCATTGACCGTGTTTTATGATTTTTACATAAGGAAAAATATAGTCATGTGGGATGTTATTAGATTCGTCTCGATATATACTTTCAGAATATCAACTTTACATAATTTTTACATTTAAGGAATTAGTTATATTACTAGTTAAAGTTATGCGTTGGCAATTATGCCGGGAGAAGTGTGTCGAGTATTTTGAAACAGAGGAAGTATATTATATCCATGGACCATGCTTGTATGCTTATTGCTTTCATCGCTTCACATGTTTATTTTTGCTAATCAAAGACCTAATTAAATGTTCCAATTAATATTAAAGTCAGATAAGTCCCGAAAATATTCCTAGTAATTTGATTGCTTAATGGACATATCAAAAAATTAGTCTTTTGCTTGTTTAATAAATGAACATAGATTAATTTTTAGAATGCATGAACATATTCCTTGGTTGTTTATTTGCATAAATCTAGATTTATGAATCGTCTTAAGTAGAGGCCAACAATGGGAAAATTTGGTTCATGATCATATTCATACCCACACAACTGAACTCAATCTTTGGTACATTAATCAATTATGAAGTTATGACGGGGAAATCTATATTGGATAAGTCCGTAAAATGTTCCTATGGTTTCCCAAAAATCCAATTAGGTTTATGAGTCTTCCTTTAAAGACTTGTTGACAACTTCTTTTTCTAAACGAATTTCAAAATTAAATCCTTTATAATGAGGTAAATCAAATCTGCGCTCATCCAGCATAGGCAATAAAAATATGCCTACACCAATCTTTATGTCTCAATTAATCTTATCAGTTATTAATGGTTGAGGATGTGTATTGATAAATTGAAAACGCAAATGGTACAACTAAAAAAATAAAATTTTTTTTTTTTGGTAAAATGTAAGTGTATTATACCAAAAACAGCAAATTACCACCATACAACCTAAACTGTAAAAGCAGCAACAAAGCAACCAACAACCAGCCACAAACACACACAAACTACAAAAGAACTACTTTATCTAGCATACAACAGTTCCACCCACTCCTTATCTTCTCTAGACCACTTATCAGTTACTAAATTTTGCACTCTATTACAAATGATCTGCTTAATCTTTTTAATCTTTTTAATCACATTCTCCGTGCAGGGAACTTTAGCTTCCCAGACAACAACATTCCCAGCAAGCCAAACATGGTACACAACAGCAGCAAGGGTAGCATAGCACACTTTCTGTCTCCTTTTGCTTCGAAACTTTCTACCCCACTTCATCCAAGTTGTAAAGACACTTTCATCAGCAGCAACTCTGATATTTAACCAGTTCATAAGACTTCCACACACAATCTTACTAAAAGTGCATCTAAAAAATAAATGATGGCAGTCATCAACACCATGGCAACATAGAGCACAACTAGTATCAACACAGATGCTAGCAGCAGCAAGCTTGGATCTAGTTCTCAATTTGTCCTGAGCAGTCAACCAAGCTATGAATGAGTGCTTAGGAACATTAAAGGAGTTCCACACCCAGTGATACCACCTAACCTTTCATCCTTCTTGGTGCAGCCAATTGTAACCAGCTTTGATATTATACCTATCTCCAGTGTTAAGCTATTGATTTCCACTGTAAGCAGCTCTCAACTTCTCCTTAACTTTACAAATATTCTTCCAACACCAACTAGCATTCATAGGAGCTTTGTACTCCCACCATTCAGTGTCTTTAATATACAGTGAATGAACCCATTTTATCCACATCAGGTCAGCCTTCTTTGTGATTTGCCAAACATACATTCTAATTGCCGCAACATTCCTGCTATAACAACCTCTAATTCCCAGCCCACCTATATTTTTTGCAAAGCAAACCTCATGCCAGGCTACAGGAGGAGGTTAAGAAGTATTGGATTTACCTTCCCACAAATAAGCTCTACATATCTTAGTAATAGTGTCTAGCACTCCTTTAGGAATCAGAAACACCTGAGCCCAATAAATGTGGAGGCTCACAAAAACTGAATTAATCAAAGTTAATCTTGCTGCATAAGACAAATGTCTTGAACTCAGACAAATAATTCTCTTAAGAATTTTGTCAACTAACAGATCACAATCTGATTAAGACAATCTCTTAGAGGTAATAGGTACACCTAAGTACCTAAATGGGAATTGACCTTTGTGAAATCCTGTCACTTGCAAAATTCTATGCTGCACCTCCTCAATTACATTGCCAAAGTAGACAATTGTCTTCTCTTGACTGGCAAATAGACCTGAAGTTTCAGAAAAAGTCCTCAACACTCTTTTCATCATGATAACTGATTTTACCTCACCTTTACAGAACAACATCAAATCATCTGCAAAGATGAGGTGAGTAAGCTTCAAATAAGTACATCTGTAATGAAAAGCAAACTCAGGCTTCTTATGTATCTTAGTCATCAGTCTTGAGCAATATTCCATAGCTATGACAAACAAGAGAGGTGAGATAGGATCACCTTGTCTCACCCCTCTATTTCCCTTGAGAAAGCAACACAAGTTACCATTAATGCTCAAAGAGTAACTAGGAGTAGTTACACAAAGCATAACCCACTTGACAAACTTTTCAGGGAAGTTAAGACCTTCCAACATTTCCTGTATAAACTCCCACTCTAAGGTATCATATGCCTTCCTTAGATCAACTTTCATAGTGCATCTAGCAGGCTCAGATTTCCTTTTGTAATTTCTCAACATATCTTGGCATATAAAGATATTATGAAAGATAACCCTCTGCTCCACAAAAGCACTCTGAACATGATCAATTATCTCAGACAAAATCTTCTTCAATCTCCCACACAACATCTTGGAAATGATATAGTACAACACATTGTAGATGCAATGGGTCTAACTGAGTTACATCTTGAGGCTGGTCCCATTTTGGAATCAGGCAGAGTAGTATTGTTGATCTGTCTTAGAATCTTTCCAGAATTGAAGAAATCTAACACAGCATGGCCTATATCATCACCTACAATACTCCATGACTTCTTGTAAAAGCAACTGGAATAGCCATCAGGCCCAGGGGCCTTTATATCATCAATGTCAAAGAGAGCCTGTTTAAAATCTTCAATATAGAAAGGTTGTATCAACAAGTCCTGCTGAGTACTATTCAATCTCCTACCTTCATTCAACACACTTCTGCTAACCTTTCTTCTAGACTCTTGGGCAGTGCCAAGCATACCAACATAAAAATCCATAAAAGCCTTTTCCACAAGTTCTTGACTCTCCACCCATGAACCAGTGGAATCTCTAATCCTATAGATATGATTTTGAGCCCTCCTTTTTTTCAAGCAGGCATGGAAATAGGATGTATTAATATCTCCTCCTTTCAGCCACTCACATTTCACTTTCTGATGAAGAAAAGCCATTCGAGCTGGATTCAGCTCCAAATACTTTTTCCTAGCTTCAGCTTCCTTAGAATGCAGATCATGATTAGTCAAATCACCCTGCATATGCTTTTGAATAGTTATCATGTATTGATAAGCAACATCAGCTTCATTCTCTATATTAGAGAATTTGCTTCTATTCAACTCGTTCAACTCATATTTCAGCCCTTTTAATTTTTTTCACCACTTGATACATTGCACACCCATCAATCTGCTTCTGCCATCCTCTTGTCACTATGCCAATAAATTGCTAAGCACCAGTCCACATATTATAGAACCTGAAAGCTCTAGGTTTATCATTTTCTGGAGTCTCTAGATGAACAATACAAGGAGAGTGGTCTGACACACTTTCATAAAGAAAGTTGGCCAAAGCCTGAAAAAATTTCTCTCCCACACATCATTGACAAAAACTCTGTCAATCTTAGAATACACCTTGTCATCTCCCTCTTGTTTGTTAGACCAAGTAAAGAAAGGATCAACAATCTCCATTTCCTGAATCTCACACTCCCTTAAACACCTTCTAAGCCCCTCAACTTCTTGCAAAGTCTCAGCAGAACCCAGTTTATCATTAAGATTAACACCATTATTAAAATCCCCACAAATCATCCAAGCTTCCTGAGTCACCTTAAGTATTTTTAAATCCTCCCACATCATCTGTCTTTCAACCATATTATTTGAGCAATACACCAAGGTAAAAAAGATGCATCTCCATGTACCCTTATGCTTTACTCTAGTATGTATATACTGAGCCTTACATTCAATGGCATCAACTTCAAATTTATGTGGCTACCAAATCATCCATATCCTCCCTCCCTTATGATGAGAGTAGTTTGCTACAATACTCCAGTTAAGACAAACTCTAGGGTAAACCTTAGCAACATTACAAGGCTTAACCCTAGTTTCAAGGAGACCAAATAGCCCACAATTATGATGATTGAGAAGAGTTCTCACATCACCATGCTTATTTAGGCTATTTTGTCCCCTAATGTTCCAGTATCCCACCTTATCCATTAGGAAACAAGGTCTGTCCTCCTTGCTCTTGCACAACCTGCTGAACAACATCTCTCCCTACTGGTTCAATAGGTACCCTCACATCATCTTGCTGATTTAAGGTACTACCAGACTTATTATCATTCATTACACCTATTCCTTCCTCTTCAACCCCCTCTTCAATTGTTGCCAATCTTGAACCTGTTATATTAACACTTTGCACAGGTTTATGAAGATGAATAGCATGGGCAGGCTGTTTAATAGTAACTCGAGCTTGTGGTTTAGGCTTTGGGACCCATTGCTTTTGTGGCTTCGGCTTGGCTTTTGCAACTTCAAACCTCTTCTGCTCGCATTGTTCCATGTTGTGGCCAATGCCTCCACGATCAATACACAACACAGGCTTACACTCATACAACACTTGTTGAGAAATCATCTTCCCCTTCTCATTACAAAAAATGATTTCATTAGGGAATTCTTGTTCTATTGACACTTGAGCTGTTGCTCTATCTGTTCTTATAGGCTTCCCAATCACCCCTACAATCTTATTCAAGGCTGATTGACCCTAATATTGTAAGGGAAAATTTGGCAAGGTGATCCAGGTAGGCACAATCTTAACATTTCCAAAGATTCAAATCCATATCGGGTGTCCATTCTTTAACAATAACGGACTTACTTGTCATAAAGAATAGGACCAGCTTCCAGGGCTTGATTCTTACAGTCAATGGAGTGAAATCTCGCCATAAACAATCCTGATTTCATCAATGCTACTTTTTCAACCCCATACTTCCTCCAGATCCTCCTTATAAAACCATCCACAATTCTATAAGGAGGTTTAACACAAAGGATATAACACACCACAACATTCCTCCAGTAATCTACTTCAGGCAGAATATCCTCCATTGTAATTTAAACCACATTTACAATCCTACTAACTTCTCCTGGAACTACAGTATCTTCTATAGGTTTATCTAAGTTCAATCCTTCATCCACAATATTATCGAGCACAAAATGCTCCAATTACTAGAAATTGAAGAATTATCTGCATTGCTTACAAGTTACTGCATCGGAAATGGAGAGGGTGAACTATAGGTCGAACATAACTCGCTGGAGTTCGCACCGATGCAATCCAGTTATCAAGCTAACTTCTTGCTGCAACAAACGCATTTCTATCCTGTTGAGAGGCCTCAACATCAATTGATTCATTCGTATGGTGCTTCTCCGATGACCAACTTAACTGAATCATCCTGCAATTCATTGACATTGATCTCCTTCCTAGCATCGCCTGATTGAGGTTTTCGAACTACTTTCTCCTGCTGACCATTCTTACCTTGCTTCTTACTCCCATTCCCATTCTTCGATCCCTTCGCCATGGCTCCAGCAATGCTGAGGTTCGAAAATGGTGAGAGAGGTACTGTTTCATTGGATTTCTAGAGAGAGGGAAGAGTTTCCATAAGTTATGATTTCTAAGAGCAACTTTGAAAAAAGTAACTTTATAAGGACATTTGGTTAGAAAAGACCTTGTCTAACATTGTAAAAGAAACTTTGTATAAATGTTAGTGATAAACCACAGTAGTAGAAAAATAATAATTTGCGTCTACTTATTTGCGTCGTATGCATTAAGAATTGACGCAAATAGTCGGGAGCAGACGATTTGCGTCGGATATCACTCAACGTCCGACGCAAATACCCACAACAAATGAATGGCAAGAGGATTTGCGTCACGTGGCCCTAATCATCCAACGCACATGACTAAAGCAGATTTGCGTCGGACGCGCCTATTGTGCGATGCAAATCCTTGTATCAGGCGATTTGCGTCGGACGTAGATGCCCATCCGACGCAGATGAGTTGGGTAGATAAGGATTAGAGAACCAAAAAGAAATTGAAAATTGCGTCGAATGGACTATACGTGCGACGTAGAAAGCTTACCATATAAAAAGCCCACTTTAACTCCCATTTTGCCTCTCAACCGTTTCCATCTCTAACCTAGATCTTCCTCATCTCTCTTAACCCAGTTCGCACAACTCTCTCAATCTAGTTCGCCTCAACTCTCATCTCTCTCACCGGTTCACCTCACATCTCTCTCACCGGTTCACCTCTCATCAGGCAGCAGCAATTTTCCGGTGAGTCGAACAACGAGAAGAAGGAGACACGAGTCCAACTTCAGCAAACAGCGAGCGAGTCCATTGTTGTTTTTTATCTTTTTTTCTTCGTGTTCTTTTTCCCCTGTTTGAGGAAAATTATATTCACCAAGTATCCAAGGCAAGATTCGTGAATTGATCATCACTATGTGAGCCGACGAGTCGAAGAAGAACACATAACGTTCTGAATTGAAATTAAACTTATCTTCAATTTATCTTCATTTTCTCTTTATGATTTTCTGTAATTTAACTATACACAGTTACAAGTTGGTTCTGAGTAGTTTATTTCCTTTTTTTAAAATTAGGCTTTCATCCCTCTTCTCAAGATCTGAGTAGTATCTTTAATTCTGTAATTTTCTCTTTTTGGTTTCTGTAATTTATGTATTTTTTTTTTGTAATTAGTGTTTGTAAAAAACACCACTTCTACTCAATGTAAAACACCACTTCTACTTTTTTTTTTTTTTGTAATTACTGTTTAATTTGTTTGAGTTGAAATTTCAATTGATTTTTTGTAATTTATGGTTCATGAAATTAATTTTTTTTTAATAAAAAATAGCAATTTGCGTCGGATGTGGACATATGTCCGACGCAAATCACTGTTTTAGGGGCAAGGCCTGGGCAGCATGTGGACTGAGATTTGCGTTGCACAAGCCACTACATCCGTCGCATATTGTCTAGCATTTGCGTCGGACAAGACATAACGTTCGACGCAAATGGTCTATATATTGGGTCGTGTTCTGATCCGACGCAGATCTTCTACGAAAAATTTACGTCGAGGCCTTAGCGTCGTACCGATGTCCGATGCAAATGACCGTCTGACATCCGACGCAAATCGTAGATTCTCTACCTTAAATGACCATTTTTATTAAAATACATAACTTTCACGAGATTTCGGCCAAAAGTTAAAATTTTGTTGTTTAATATTCCCTTTTCACCCCCTCTTAGGTTGTGAACATAAATTACGTACCACTGGCTTGATATCTACTAAAAGGTTTTTGTGACTTACCATGAATGGTTCGTTGGTATGTCGTAGCGACGTAGCCCGTTTGCTCTAGCAATGGTTCTATAAGGCATAAGGCCTCAAACAGATTGGGACAAAAATGAAACACGTTGGTAGAATATAGAAATTGTCTTCCTATAGCTTCAGTAAGCTAATCAGAAGGGCAATCTGCAAAGGCTCAATTCAATAGGAGTGCTGGTTTGGAATTAGAGTTGTCTGCTTACAATGGCATGGCATTCAGCTCGAGAGACCTCGAGTGTAATATACACTACCCCAGACTATCATGGTACCCTCGACTTTAGCCACATCGCCACCCAATGTCAACCTGCACTGATGAGGTTGTTCATTAAAAGTGATTTACCCTGTGCTAAGGATTTATGTGTAGGGTAATTTAATAGGGAGAGTTACAGAAAGTAGAATATCAATAATTTAAGGAAAGTAAATAGGATATCTTCTTGATATAGATTGTAGGCAAACTGCATGCATAGAGTTCATGTCGGTGCTAGCTATGTACTCCCTTCGTCCTTTATTAGATTTGTCATTTCTCTAGTGCACGTTTTGTATCGTTAATATCTTTAATTACATATTGGAAAACATTATGATAGTTAAATTTTCCTAATGTACATAATGAGATGAATCAAACAAGACCCCATATGACTATGTTATTTCGTATATATTGATTTTTTTAGGAATTTCTTTACCTATGAATAGTGATCAAATTAGAAATAGGAAATCTAATAAGGGAAGGAGGGAGTAGTAAGTAGTTAGCCACTAAGAACATATTTTGTTTAAGTTATGAAATGGATCGGGAATGGAATCAAATGGAGGAGTGAAATGGCAATAACGTTTTTTTTTTTTTTTTTTTTAGCCTTGGAATAGATAGGGAATGATAACCATTATGGATTTGTTATTTGAGCGGGAAGGTACTAAACTAGGGGAGTACATTACCATCAAGTAATGATAATGAGCCATTGAGGAGGGGATGAAACAAACCAAAAGAAAAGGAGTAGGTATTATTTATTATTTAATTTGTTTCTTAAAGTCTAAATTATGAAACCAAACATGCTCTAAGTCTTCTACTACTGCAGCATTTATCTTTCGGCAATTATTTTGCAAGTGTGGAAAATTCAAATATTTCAAGTAGAAGTGAATCTGTAATTCAGTGTTAGCAAAGGGTGACGTGTTTTTATTGCATTATCAATTGGATTTTTTTTTTTTTTTTTTAATAGTGTAAATAACCCTTAAATAACACAACATCCGTTTTGCATTAGTTTACTTTGCTTTTTCACGATATTTAAGACATCCCTTTAACTGTTAATATTAGCAAAAGGTGACATGTTTTTATTGCATTATCAATTGGATTTTTTTTTTATTTAATAGTGTAAATAACCCTTAAATAACACATCATCCATTTTGTGTTAGGTTACTCCTTTGCTTTTTCACAATCTTAAAGACATCCCTTTAACTGTTAATATCTTCAATTTTATATTAAGGAAATTATAGAATTTGACAACTTAATTATACATATTCGAACGAATGTAATTCATGCATCACACTTGAAATAATGTTTAGTGTTGTATATTAATTTTAAAATACTGTCAAAGTTAATGAATTTTGACTTTGAAATAGAAAATGGGTAAACAAATATAAATTCGAGAGACTATAATGCATAATCTATACATCATACTTCGAATGGTACTATGAATGCATCAAACCATCAACAAATGGTGCAGCATGTCATACATATATAACAATTTTTTGTTAATTTTGTTATTGTGGGCCCAACTTTTTTTCCCTCTTTTTTTTTTCTTTGTAGAGGAGAACCAAACTAGGCATGGCCCTTAGGATAGGACCAGCCTACAACATCCTTACGAATGATGGTAGAAAGCAATAAATTAGAAGAAGAAAACCAATACAATAACGAAGGACCATCATGACCCCTATGAGCCATAAAATCCGCCGCTTGATTAGCTTTCGATAGCAATGATTGATAGAAAACGCTTGAAACTTCTTCAGCTCCTCCGCCGAATCCATAATCAATGAGCTAATTTCCCAAGGAACCTTCCAACAATGCCGAATAGAATTAATAACAACTAAATTATCCCCTTCAACAACAAGAGAATCAATACTAAGAAAACAAGCCGCCCTCACACCTTCCCGAAGCCCCCAAGCTTCCGCCTTAAGAATAGAGCAATATGAAGATAAAGTTATAGCACTCGCAAGACACAACTGATAAGAGGTTTTTAGTGTGTCGTTAAGGCACCAAAAACTGCTTCTCAAATAATATTTATAAATCCTATCAAGCAATTACTAAGAACGTAGTAAAGGCAAGTCAAGGGTTGATCCACAGGGAAATTGGGATTAATCAAAGTCTATTAAGTCTAGACTACCTAATTGAAGGGTATTTGGGGGTTTGAAAAGTTTGGGTAACAACTATGTCTAGCTAATAACAAAAACTGGCAAATAACTCGAATTAATAAATCAGAAAGGAAGACACTAGAGTTGAGGTTACTAATATGAATAAGAATGGACAATGAATGTTAATGCGATTGTGAAGTAACGAAGACGATTATACAAGGTTTAGTTTTCCTCTAAAATACTCGAGTCCTCTCTCGAATGGTCCTCAAGAATAATCACTAATCAATCAACTAAATCCTCTCTCAAATGGTCGTTAGTCAATTGAATAAGAGATTCGATAAATTCGGAAAACCCCTAGTAAAGGATCCCCTTAATTTCTACCCAATATCTTGGCCTAGAAATTAAGTTGATTCTTGGGGATGATAAAAGAGGTCAAAATTCGATTTAAGAACATTTGAATTCAAAGTACCGAAGCATACATGTGATCAATATCTATCCTAAGGTCTCAAAACACCAAGATCAATGCACAAACGTCTTTAAATCATCACAATCACATTAACAATACATTTAAACCCTAATCCATACTTTCACCTTAACCCTAGATAAGAAACTACTCACTAATCATGGATTCTAGGCAATTAAACACAAAATCTATAACTAATCTAAGGCTAAACATGATTAAGAGATAATTTGTAACAGCTCAAAAATCCTAGCCTAGTGAAGTCATTATCATCATTATCTACGTGTGCATATAAATGAAACTAGATAAATATATATATATATATATATATATATATATATAGATAGTGCCTGTAAGTATTACTAATATCATTATCGTTGAAATCATTTTCTTTTTTTTTAAAAAAAGAGAACTATTTGAATACTCATTCTAGCCGAACAATAGTTAGTTTAACATCAAAGCTCTCAAAGGCCAAAGAAAGAGTGAGGAACTATCATATTTATAAGGTAGTCAAGTAACCTAAATTAAATTTAGAGGCAATAGGGGGAAAGAGTAAGCTTTGGAAGGAAACTTAGAAGGACCACATTGATGTAAACCAAACTCCATTTATAAACTGAAATCTTGGTTTGGAACTCTCAAATGCCCAAGGATTTAAAGAGGAAAAAAAAAAAATCTAAAGGAATACATATTGACCCCATCTACTTGTGGGCTAGGAATTGGTACCACTTAATTGGGGGTAGGAAAGGATTTTGGGAGCCCAAACTATGAAATAAAATGGACTATGGACTGCTGGACAACATCTCAAATAAGGAAGTATTTCTTATTCAAAATCAGGAGGAAAGTCAGCTTTAGGAATAATAATGCTTAGGGGACAACCCTAGGATGACAACACAACTTCCAACCCTCCTAAATACTGCTGTTTGGAAAAAACCCAGTCACTTCTCTCTTCCCCTTGCTGCCCGCCAGACTGGAGGTTTTCCTCCCTCCTTCTCGTTTTTTTTTTCTTTCTTCCTCTTCCATGATTAATTTCGTAAATTCCTTTGATGAAAGATAACCTAGCTATTGTATGTGCTTTTTTTCTTTCAGAAAAGGAAGATTTAGAGCAAGCTTTTGGAGGTATACAAGAAGATTTAGAGGAAGCAAAATACATAGCAAGGTAAGGAAACCAAAAAGAAGTGAAGAAGTATGTTTTAAGTTGGGAATTTAGCTTAGGATGTGAAATTGATGACATGCATTGGCAAAATTGTGTAGGTTCTTGGGTGTCTAAGGCATTGGAGACCAAAGAAGCTAGCAAAAAGATTCAAGTTTAAGCTAGGAAGATTAAGGTACAAAAGTGCGCCCTTTTTTCCATTAAACCTCTCTTGATTGGTAAACGAATGATGATTTGTATCTAGAATTTCAATTTGATGATGTTGTTTCATGCATGCAAGATTTTTGAGCAAAGGCTATAGT
Source organism: Beta lomatogona (assembly GCA_947646795.1). Lineage (NCBI taxonomy): Eukaryota > Viridiplantae > Streptophyta > Magnoliopsida > Caryophyllales > Amaranthaceae > Beta > Beta lomatogona. Next base: position 94,423 of record CANSNZ010001455.1, read on the forward strand.
TGCATGTAATAAACTTTGACTTCTAAATACTTTTAGTAAAACATCCATTCAAGAGGAGAAGAAAAATCACACTAATATAGTTGAACTTGAGATTTGATAAATGTATGTTTAATTTATGTAAATATGTGAACAAATGAGAGCATGTACGTTTGTAAATGACAAATTTCTTTTACAGATTTGGAAGCCTTTTACTTCATTCATGTTTTAATAAGAAGTTTCCCTTAAAGAAAATCTTTAAAGATTGAAGTAGATTGATGAATGTTATTCTCGGATTTAAAATGACCTGCTACTGTAAAATGAATATTTGGCCCCCGAAACGTGGTTTTTAGCCTTTAACTGTTTCACGAGAAAATATTCGTAACGAAAAATTCTTGAGGATAGGCTTTGGGATTACTCAATTTTGAGTACTGAGCAGGAAATTAGACCCATTTTAAAATCACTGTTTATGCTGGAAATTTTCTGACGAATATCTTCTATGTTTAAACTGATTCAACTTTGTAAATGAAGTTTAAAGAAGCATGCTAAGTACATAAATAAATTTATATCTTTCACAAACAGTAAGGTTTCATCATCTTCTAAAAGTTACCTCTTACCAACAAGGGCATTTATAGATGTTAAACAAGGAATTTCAAGCAAGTTTAGGACTTGAAAACAATGACAATACTATGTTGGTTGTGACTCCTCCTCTTATGGATGAATACTTTTCTTTGGATTATGTGTGTAGTGATAAATTATATACTTAGACTATGAATGTAAACAAACTTTAAATGGAAATGGGTAAAGGCCGGTACCTAGTAAGGTATGGTATGAACAACAACCCTTGGAGGATGGGTGATCTCCTTCCGAACCCTCGCTGGGTGGGTGAAGTCCAGCAGATATTATAATAGGACATGTCCTGGTTAAGGCTTGCAAGCATAATTACACAAACGGTGGGGTGACGACCTCCATTAGTTTAGAGAATGTCGGTTCCTTAAGTAAGAAACCCCTCTCTACTCGTGTTCACTTTACCCAATAAGTTGAATGTTATTAACTTTAATGGTTTTGAATGATCAAACGGGTTACCTTTATGTTCTTAAGATTATGATTTTAAGAAATTATGCAAGGAAAGTAATCCTAAGTTGTAGCAAACACTTTACTTGTAAAGCACTTTGATTTTGGCATGAATTACATATAAGAAATTAAAGCCACCAAAAATGAATTTAGGGGTGGTCTTTTGTACTCAACTGTTGTTGATATTTGTTCTTGAACCTGTCCTGGTGGGGGCAGGGATGTGATTGAATACAGGTGGAACCATGAAGAGCGATGTTCTGTGTGGAATATCCTGTTGTTTTGTGTGTCTTCTGGATGATCTTCACCTTTATGAAAGTAACTTGGAATATGTAGTTGATGTGTGCGTGTACCTAAAAGGATGTTTAAGTAGAATGCTAGTGGAAATGTAATAATTACAACCTTAAATACTTGTTGTGAAGGAATGTGTGCTGCAACTCTGCACTTATATTTTGTACTATATATTATGTATTAGCTCCAGGGGAAGCTAGTAGGCTTTCGTGTTGCATTTAAAGGCTCTTATTATGATAATGGATATATTGGGGCTGTTACACTTGGTATCAGAGCTTAGGTTTAAAACCCTATATTATATTTATATATATATATAATTTTCAAACTAATTATATTTTCATATATCTAATTCGGGGGGGAGTTTACTTTTACTTACGACATGTTTAAGTATAATGCGGGTATGGTTATGTGTAAATGCATGTATAGTTCTCTTATGTGATCATAGAGGTGTAAAATGTGTGCTGGGGTAATAAATTTCAAGTGGGGGAAAAACATTAAAGTGGGATTGTTTTGATGTCTATGAGATTGAAGATGTGTATATGTATTCCATAAGGAAGTTTTATTATTAAGGATTAATGGTCTGATGAGGAATAACGGATATTGTGTTTGTTGAAATATGGTGTAGATGTTTACCCGAACCCAAAGAGGACAAAGTTAGCGTGGATCCTTCATGCCAGAACCTGATACTTATAAGCCCTGAAATGCTACTTGGGATGATGCTATGGACAACGCAAACCGTGTGCTCGGGAAGATTGCGGAATGGAATGCAGTTTATGGGAGAGGGGACCATAACCAGTATTCAAGAACGGAGATTCAAGCCTATGTTTTGATCAAGACATTACCCGAGTGCGAACCTTGGAAATCCTTTAAGGCAGCATATTGGAGACTTTTATATTTGTATGTGGCTAACGTGGGAATTCTTGGAAGTGGGGTAGGTCCTGAGAATGTGGAAAAAGAAGCTATCAGATGGAAGGTGACGGTGGATGAAGTATTGAGAGATATGAGGAAGTTAGATATAAGAATTAGGGAGAAGCGAATGATCGAGGACGTGAGTGGTTATTGGCAAAGGTTTTATGAGCGGTTGGGAGCCCGAGAAGAAGCAAGAGAGGTAAAGGTACTTAGAGAGGATACTAGGAGGCAAAATACTGCAGGTACCTCTAGGAGAACCCCACTTAGTGTGAGTATGTCACAGAATGGTAGCAGTGCAGGGTCGTTTAGCAACACCCATGTGGGGATCCCGACTACATACCCGAGGAACCTAGCATTAGCACCACTGATAGTGGTTACTACTATGACCCTCTGGACTTGGATTGATAATGAGAGTAGGAATGTGGAGATTAAGGGAAGGGAGTCTAGCAAGAAGGTTATGGAAGAAGTTTAATTTCTTTTCTTTATTTTATTTCCTTTGTTTAAGACATTTCTTTTATGGTTACTTTGAGTTGTACGAACTAATTATGTATGTTTTGAATTATTGATGTGGAACTTTAATGTTGTGTGTTATCTATGGCATGATCATGATGAACTTCTTATGTGAAGTTGGTATTGTTCTCCCATGTAAGGGATAAATTGGTGGGAACCATCAAAAATTTTATATGAACTAGAAATGTGTATTCTAAATTTGGCCATGGTGGACTAAGGAATGATAGTTGAGCATGACTTACCCACATTTATAACAAGTACGTTGCTATAAATTGTGTGTGCATGTTGATGTGATAAATTAGTAGTTTCATCTTAGATAAGATAGAAGTGATTAAAGTCTCAATATAATTTAATTAATTTGGTAATGTTCTTTGAAGAAATTGAGGAAAGGCAACGCTTAAGAATATGTCGGGAGAAGCTGAAAATCCTCATACTCAAGAGGCTGAAAATGTTAGGGAATCAAGTTCTACAATGGAAGGGAGACTGCGTCAAATGGAAAGCATGAATGCTCGATTATTGGCCATACTAGAATCCCAGGGCCAAAAGCCTGAAGATGAAGAAGGGAAGTTCTACAAAAGGCTAGCATCTCATAAGCCAAGGACTTATGATGGGGAGCCAGATCCGATTAAATTTGAAGACTGGATAGCATATATGGAGAAGTTATTGGAGATTATAAACTGTCCCGAACACATGAAGGTGAAATTGGCCACAGTCTACCTTGAAGGGCCGGCTGATATGTGGTGGAGAACTGTCAAGCAAAATTTTCAACAACCGGACTATACTTGGAACAAATTTCTGGAGACCATATGTCAAAGGTTTTACCCACCAGCCTTACAGAAAAAGAAGGAAAGTGAGTTTTTGTATCTCCGCCAGGGGAAGATGACTGTGGTTGAATACGCTGCCAAGTTTATGGAGTTATCTCGTTTTGCTCCTGATCTAGTTAGCTCGGAGAAGTTTAGGATGTCTCGCTTCTTCGAAGGTTTGAATTTCAAATATCAGAAGAGAGTGGGATACTACACTAATTATCAAGAGTTGTATGACCGGGCCCTGGAACAAGAGCGGATTGATCAAAAGGAAGAAGAGTCTAATAAGAGGAGAAATGGTGGAAAATCAAATGATGGGAGAAATAAGCGAGTGAGGAGTGGTTGGGAGCAACAACAAAAAGAGGAGAGTCAGCAGAAGGAACCAAAGAAGGAGAAGGCTTGTTTTAAATGTGGAAAAGATCATTGGGGTAGGAGTTGTGAAGGAAAGGAGGTGTGTTATGGGTGCAAAAAGTCGGGTCACAGACTTCGAGAATGCCCTCAGAAGAAGGGAAATGGGGAAGGCTCGGGGAAGCAAGCAGGATTCGTTGGGAACAATCGAACCGGGGGAAACCCTCAGGGATTCCAAGGTAGAAATGTGGGATTCAATCAGGGAAATTGAGGGAATCCAGGAAAAACCCCGGGCAAGGTCTTCGCGATGTCTGAAAGTTCACAAGCAGATTTGGAGACTCCTATAAATGGAGGTAATGTCATTTCTGGCACCTTTTCTGTATGCTCTATGAATGCCCATGTGTTGTTTGACTCTGGAGCTACAAATTCATTCATCTCTGCTTCATTTGTAAAAAAATTGAAAAATGTTCCTTCCCCGTCCATGATAAATTTGCAAATAGGTGTCCCAGATGGAACCCAGTCCCGATGTTACACTATGTATATGAATTGCCCTGTTCAGATTTCTGAGAAGGAACTCATGGCAAATTTGGTTCAATTTGAATTAGGAATCTATGATGTGATATTGGGAATGGATTGGCTGAGGGATCATAAGGCAATTATAGAATGTGCTAAGCGGACCATACGACTTAGAACACCCTTAGGGAACCAAGTCAAATATGAGGGGATTAGAGTGAGACCAAATGTGCGGATTGTGTCTGCCCTAAAAATGGTTAAGGAGTTAAAATGGGGGAATGTTGGTTATTTGTGTAAAGTGGTGGATACCATCAAAATTTTGATGAAGCCAGAGGATTTACGGGTAGTTAGAGATTTTTGTGATGTGTTTCCTGATGAATTGCCCGGATTGCCCCCACATAGAGTGGTAGATTTTCATATAGACTTAATGCCTGGAGCAACCCTTATATCTAGGGCCCCGTATCGTATGGCCCCAGCGGAAATGGCCGAGTTAAAAACCCAGCTTGAAGAATTGCTTTTGAAGGGCTATATAAGACCTAGCGCATCACCTTGGGGGGCACCTGTATTGTTTGTTAGAAAGAAAGATGGAACCATGAGATTATGCATTGATTACCGTGAGATTAATAAGATTACCATTAGAAATAGATACCCCTTACCCCGAATTGATGACTTGTTTGATTAGCTTAAGGGAGCGGAAGTTTTTTGTCAAAAATAGATCTTAGGTCTGGGTACCATCAGATGAGAATTGTAAAGGAAGACATACCTAAGACCGCATTTAGAACCAGGTACGGCCATTATGAATTTGTAGTGATGCCCTTTGGGTTAACTAATGCCCCAGCAGCTTTTATGGATTTAATGCAAAGATACTTCAAGCCATACCTGGACCAGTTTGTGGTAGTGTTTATTGATGACATTTTAGTGTATTCGAAGAGTCACTCCGAACATGAAGAACACTTAAGGATTGTATTGGGAACTTTACGGAAAGAGAAGCTGTATGCAAAGTTTAGCAAATGTGAGTTCTGGTTGGACCAAGTTATGTTTCTGGGCCATGTAGTGTCTAAGAGAGGAATTACGGTGGACCCCGAGAAGATCAAGGCGATTATGGAATGGCCAGCACCCACCTCTGTGACCGAAGTCCATAGTTTCATGGGGTTAGCCGGCTATTACAGAAGATTCGTCGAAAATTTCTCCCGTATAGCTTTGCCCATAACTAGTCTGGTGAGAAAAAACGTCAAGTTCCAATGGTCAGCAAAATGTGAAGAAGCTTTCCAAGAGTTAAAACGGCGGTTGACAAGTGCGTCAGTACTAACCTTACCTGATAGTAAGGAACCGTATGAGGTTTATAGTGACGCATCATTGGAATGATTGGGATGCGTCCTCATGCAGAACGAAAAGGTGATAGCATACGCATCTAGACAGTTAAGACCGCATGAAAAGAACTATCCTGTGCATGATTTAGAGTTGGCAGCAGTGGTGTTTGCATTGAAATTATGGAGGCATTATCTTTATGGGGTGCCCTGTAAAATATACACAGATCATAAAAGTCTGAAATATATCTTTACTCAAAGGGAGCTTAACATGAGGCAGCGGAGATGGTTGGAATTAATGAAAGATTATGATTTAGAGATTCAGTATCACCCTGGTAAAGCGAATAAAGTGGCAGACGCTTTGAGTCGCAGACCTAGAAGAGAGATAAATTCTTTGCTAGAGGTACCCCATGAACTGTATGAGGAGTTTCGAAGGATGAATCTGTATATTGTCAAAAAGGGTGTACTGCAAGATTCTCTGAACGCACTGACTGCACAACCATCACTGTTTGAAGAAATCAAGGAAAATCAAGGACAAGATGAGTTTATGGCAAACATTCGAGCTAGGATTTGGAGAAACCACAACACTGAGGAGGCCACCTGGGAAAAAGAATCAGACATGAAGAGTCGCTATCCCAAGACTTGTTTCATGAAGGAAGCTAAGGTTAGACTTTAATATTATCATTTCAAGTTTCGGGGATGAAACTTTCCTAAGTAGGGTAGCATGTAACAGCTCAAAAATCCTAGCCTAGTGAAGTTATTATCATCATTATCTACGTGTGCATATAAATGAAACTATATATATATATATATATATATATATATATATATATATATATATATAGATAGATAGATAGTGCCTGTAAGTATTACTAATATCATTATCGTTGAAATCATTTTCTTTTTTAAAAAAAAAAAGAGAACTATTTGAATACCCATTCTAGCCGAACAATAGTTAGTTTAACATCAAAGCTCTCAAAGGCCAAAGAAAGTGTGAGGAACTATCAGATTTATAAGGTAGTCAAGTAGCCTAGATTAAATTTAGAGGCAATAGGGGGAAAGAGTAAGCTTTGGAAGGAAACTTAGAAGGACCACATTGATGTAAACCAAACTCCATTTATAAACGGAAATCTTGATTTGGAACTCTCAAAAGCCCAAGGATTTAAAGAGGGAAAAAAAAATATAAAGGAATACATATTGACCCCATCTACTTGTGGGCTAGGAATTGGTACCACTTAATTGGGGGTAGGAAAGGATTTTGGGAGCCTAAACTATGAAATGAAATGGACTATGGACTGCTGGACAGCATCTCAAATAAGGAAGTATTTCTTATTCAAAATCAGAAGGAAAGTCAACTTTAGGAATTAAAATGCTTAGGGGACAACCCTAGGATGACAACACAACTTCCAACCCTCCTAAATACTGCTGTTTGGAAAAAACCCAGTCACTTCTCTCTTCCCCTCGTCGCCCGCCCTGACCGGAGGTTTTCCTCCCTCCTTCTCGTTTTTTTTTCTTTCTTCCTCTTCCATGGTTAATTTCTTAAATTCCTTTGAGGAAAGATAACCTAGCTATTGTATGTGCTTTTTTTTCTCCAGAAAAGGAAGATTTAGAGTAAGCTTTTGGAGGTATACAAGAAGATTTAGAGGAAGCAAAATACATAACAAGGTAAGGAAACCAAAAAGAAGTGAAGAAGTATGTTTTAAGTTGGGAATTTAGCTTAGGATGTGAAATTGATGACATGCATTGGCAAAATTGTGTAGGTTCTTGGGTGTCTAAGTCATTGGAGACCAAAGAAGCTAGCAAAAAGATTCAAGTTTACGCTAGGAAGATTAAGGTACAAAAGTGCACCCTTTTTTCCATTAAACCTCTCTTGATTGGTAAACGAATGATGATTTGTATCTAGAATTTCAATTTGATGATGTTGTTTCATGCATGCAAGATTTTTGAGCAAAGTTATAGTTGCATGTAATAAACTTTGACTTCTAAATACTTTTAGTAAAACATCCATTCAAGAGGAGAAGAAAAATCACACTAATATAGTAGAACTTGAGATTTGATAAATGTATGTTTAATTTATGTAAATATGTGAACAAATGAGAGCAATGTACGTTTGTAAATGACAAATTTCTTTTACAGATTTGGAAGCCTTTTACTTCATTCATGTTTTAATAAGAAGTTTCCCTTAAAGAAAATCTTTAAAGATTGAAGTAGATTGATGAATGTTATTCTCGGATTTAAAATGACCTGCTACTGTAAAATGAATATTTGGCCCCCGAAACGTGGTTTTTAGCCTTTTACTTTTTTTTTTTTTTTTTGCTAATTAAGTAAGTATGTATATTTCCATCATCAACAACTTTACAACCTAACAACACCACTCTAAAAAGAACAAGAGTTCTAAGAAGAGAAGAGAACTAAACAAAAAGAAAGCCTATAAGGACAAAAACCAGTTATAATCTCTCTTTGCAACCTATTGAGGCATTACAACTCTAATTCTCTCCTTTACAATCTGTTTGATGAACTCTATCAAAATCTGAGGTCATGGCACCATATTCTTCCAATAAGCATCATTCCTGCTTCTCCAAATACTATAAACTAATGCCGAAATACCAGAAAACCAAACGGCCCTCTGAAATTTGGACTTCCTACTGCCATTAATCCAGCGAATCAAACCAACTAAATGTTGTGTACCAGTGGTAATACCAAGCTAGTTCTTCAATTCTAAGATGCAGATGTTACTAAAATGACAGTCAAAATATAGGTGTTCATGTGTTTTTGCATCAGTTGCACATAGTAAACAATCTGGAGAATTGCTTATTCCAATGCTAGCAAGTTTTGCTGTTGTCTGTAGCCTTTGCTGTGCCGCAAGCCACACAATAAATCTGTGACGAGGAAAACTCAGTCTATTCCACACCATAATGTCCCAGTGAACATGAGGAGGATCACCCATCAAAGTATTATAAATCTTACTCACCTTGTAGTGAGGCAATGCATAAAATTCATCTCTTGTGAAAAATACTTTCAACTGGTTTTTCATCTCACAGATTTTGGCCCAATACCAACTAACACCAGAACTGGGGGAGTAGTCCCACCAATCTTCATCTTTGAGGTAAACAGAGTGAATCCATTTAACCCACAAATTATCCTGCTTAGTAGTTATGGCCCAAACATATTTCCCCATATTAGCCATATTCCACTTGATGGTATCTCTGAAACCCAAGCCTCCTGCAGATTTATTACAACACAATCTCTCCCAAGCTACATTTCCAGGCTTCGAACAATAAGAGTTCCCGCTCCACAGAAAAGCTCTACAAATTTTCTCTATGTCTTGCAACACTTTCTTAAGGAGGACATAAATTTGAGCCCAGTACATATGAAGGCTTAGCAAGACAGAATTGATTAATAATGTTCTGGCTGTGTAGGAAAGATGTTTAGAGCTCCACATCCTAATCTTAGCAGCCATTTTCTCAACTAAGCAATCACAATGTGCAACACTGATTCTTTTAGAGCAAATAGGGACACCTAAATATTTAAAGGGAATAGAGCTCCTAACTAGACAGGAAGCATCAACAACCCTTTGCATCTCATTCTCAGACATCCCACAACAATACAAGGAAGACTTGGACACATTTGCTTTCAAACCTGAAGACTTACAGAAAAGTTTAAAGGCTTGAAGAAGGAGATAAACTGAAGGAAATTCACCTTTGCAACAGAGAATAAGGTCATTAGCAAAGCAAAGGTGCGAGAGTTACATGGCTTTACACCTAGGGTGAAACTTGAATTGAGGCAGAGTACTCACATTCGTCAACAACCTAGATAGATATTCCATGCACACCACAAAAAGCAAGGGAGACATGGGGTCTCCTTGCCTTAATCCCCTAGCAGAACTGAAAAAACCATGCATACTTCCATTCACCATTAGAGAGAATTTAGGTGATGTAACACATTCCAAAACAATCTCAATAAAGGGATCAGGGAAGCCCAAATTCACCAACATCTCCTTTAAGAACTGCCAGTTAACTGTGTCATAGGCCTTCTGTAAGTCCAATTTAATCATACAACTTGGACTAGCAGATTTCCTTCCGTAGGCCTTCACTAAGTCCTGAACAACCATAATATTATGGACAATGTATCTCCCATGCACAAAGCCACCTTGATTTTCAGCAATAATATCAGGCATAACTAGTCTCAATCTACTACAAAGGACTTTTGTTATGCACTTATAGATTGTGTTGCAGCATGAGATAGGTCTAAAATCACCTACATTACTAGGGCATTTAGATTTAGGAATCAAGGTTATTACCGTTGCATTTAGTTCCTTGAGAAGCTTCCTTCCCCTCAAAACTTCCAGGATTGCATCAGTAATATCAGCTCCAATGATATCCCAAGCATCTCTAAAAAAGTGCCCTCCAAAGCCATCAGGTCCAGGGGCTTTGTTTCCTGGGATTGAGAACAATGCTTTTTTCACTTCATCAGCAGTGTAAGGAGCCATAAGAAGCTGTATGTGAGCATCCGTGATTAAAGGACCACTTTGCACAATTTGAGCCACCACAGGCTTCCTATCAGACATGGCAGTACCCAGTAGCTTCTGGTAGTAGGATAAAAAAGCCTCATTGACTTCTCCAGGAGTATCCTTCCAAGCCCCATCCATGTCATTAATTGCATAGACATTATTTTGTATTCTTCTAGTTCTAATACTTCTATGGAACAAATTTGTATTTTCATCACCATCTTTAGCCCAACTTAACTTGGACTTTTGCTGAAGAAATTCCAAGTAAGCTTTGTGCTTCATTTTGTAATCTTTAACTGCATCAAGTTTGGCATCAGCTATGTTCTGGTTCTTAGGATTAGCATGCATCATGGACTGGGCACTAAATTTTTTTTTTGAGCTTTTAGCTCTGCTGCTTGGATGTCAGTGAAACCAAGCTTGTTTAGCTCATGCATGGACTTCTTTATTAGCTTAAGCTTCCTACTAATAACAAACATCTTTGACCCAACAATCTGCATTTGCCAACAATTCCTAACTCTCTCGCAAATTCGGGAGATAATCTCCACATGGTGAAGTATTTGAAAGGAAATTTCCCCTCATTTTGCCTTGGATAAACAGACAACGTAGCCGGAGTATGATCAAAGTCTCCTTCATGTAGGAAACTACCCTCGGCATTATCATAACAATCCATCCAAGCTTCGTTTGCCATGATTCTATCTAATTTTGAATAAACTCTTGCACTTCCTTGTTGCTTATTATTCCAAGTGAAGAAACATCCTGTACTTCTCACATCCTCCAAACCACATTCTAACATACATCTATTAAGTGGTTCCATATCAACACTCCTAACTGGAGCTCCTATTCTCTCATCCACATTTCTTATACAGTTTAGATCTCCAAGAACTAACCAAGGGGAGTCAGATTTCAAGGATCTCAAATCATGCCAAAGCTTTTCCCTATTTGCACTTGCATTGTAAGCATAAATGAAGGTGCAAAAGAACCCAGTACTACCACTGACAGGTTGAACGAAACTATGAATCAACTGATCAGTTCCTTGAATAATGTTCACATTGAAAATCCCAGGTTTCCAAGCTAATACTACTCTTCCTCCTGGATGATATCCTATATTAGAAGTGAAGCACCATGACCTGAAAACATTTTGATAAAGGGTACCAAGATGGCCAGCCTTTACCTTAGTCTCCAAGAGACCCACCAGCCCAACATTATGCCTTTGGATGAACTTAAGCACATCCTTCTGCTTGTTGGGGCTGTTGATCCCTCGGACATTCCAGCTCAATATTCTATCCATTACAGTTGGGGGGGTTCCCCCTGCCCATCTCATCTTCCTGACCACCTACTTCAACCACATCATGCCTTGAGTTCTCACCTGTCTCCAACAACAGGAAATTATTAGTAGTGTCAGTTGGCTTAACTTGAGCAACCTTGACTCTTATTAGCTTTAAGACCTTCTGAAATCCATCAGGATCTGCTGCACTCTTTGCATCATCACCAGTAGGCACAAGCTGTGCATTCACCACCTTCTGAGGAGGCTTAACCTTCTAGACTTGTTTCTTTCTTACCCTGCATTCTGCCTCAACATGCCCCATTACTTTACAAGAAGCACAAACCACTGGCTTCCATTCATAAACCACATCAACTGTAGTTTTATCACCATGTTCATTCAAAAAATTGATCTGATCTGGGAGCTTCTTATCCATCTGAACCTCAACAAGCACTCTGGCAAACTGAACTTTGTCCCTCTTTTTTGTAGCTTCATCTCTCTGAATAGGTTTACCAATTGGTTCTACAATCTTATATAAGGCTTTCTCACCCCAGTATTTAATGTTTAGTTTCAATTGAACCCAAATTGGCACCACCTTAATATCTTCTCTATCAAAGTCCATATCAGCATCCCATGGTTTGATGATTAATGGTTTACTATCAAAGAAGTAATGACCATTTAGAATTTTATCTCTATTTTCCATGGAAGTTAACCTCACAATGAAAACTCCCTTATTAACCAAAGCTACCTTATCAACTTTGAAATTCTTCCAGATTCTATGGATAAAACATTCCATTAAATGAATTGGAGGGTTCGCACCAACAACATAACAAACCACAGCAGAATTCCAAAAATCAATTTCCTCTTTAATATCATCAAAGTCTATGCGAATTTCGGAATTATGCCCAGCAATATTATCGTCAGCAACATTTTCCAATTCTTGTAAAATAGGAATTGGTCTAGGAGTTACCTCTACGTTTTCATTCGAACTTGATGGCCTGGAATGCCGATGAATCGAATCCAGCCATTCATTGAAGGTAGTGCGAATTTCGAATTCGTTTTTAAGCTCGAATCGAAGTTTTTGGGGTAAGAACCTCGCCGATTCCATCACCAAATTGGATCGCTTCTACGCCAATTAACTCATCCATTGAATGGACCTTAAGCGCTTGAGAGTCCGAAGGACCTCTAGGCTTTCAGCAGTCTTCCTTCTACCTCCAGCTTTTCTTGCCATGGCTACGGTGCTGAGCACCGAGAGAAAATAAGGAGGGAGGGAAAATCGCCCTTAAATCGCCCTGCTTGAGAATGCCTTACTTGGACAAAAAAAAATCGAATTTCTAGGTATTTACTATTGAGAGTGTGTTTTTAGCCTTTTACTTGTTTCACGAGAAAATGTTCGTAACGAAAAACTCTTGAGGATAGGCTTTGGAATTACTCGATTTGGAGTGCGAGCGGGGAAGTTAGACCCATTTTAAAATCACTTGTTTATGCTTGGAAATTTTCTCGACGAATATCTTCTATGTTTAAACTGATTCAACTTTGTAAATGAAGTTTAAAGAAGCATGCTAAGTACTTAAATAAATTTATATCTTTCACAAATAGTAAGGTTTCATCATCTTCTAAAAGTTACCTCTTACCAACATGGGCATTTATAGATGTTAAACAAGGAATTTCAAGCAAGTTTAGGACTTGAAAACAATGACAATACTATGTTGCTTGTGACTCCTCCTCTTATGGATGAATACTTTTCTTTGGATTATGTGTGTAGTGATAATTTGTATACTTAGACTATGAATGTAAATAAACTCTAAATGGAAATGGGTAAAGGCCGGTACCTAGTAAGGTATGGTATGAACAACAACCCTTGGAGGATGGGTGATCTTCTTCCGAACCCTCGCTGGGTGGGTGAAGTCCAGCAGATATTATAATAGGACATGTCCGGGTTAAGGCTTGCAAGCATAATTACACAAACGGTGGGGTGACGACCTCCATTAGTTTAGAGAATGTCGGTTCCTTAAGTAAGAAACCCCTCTCTACTCGTGTTCACTTTACCCAATAAGTTGAATGTTATTAACTTTAATGGTTTTGAATGATCAAACGGGTTACCTTTATGTTCTTAAGATTATGATTTTAAGAAATTATGCAAGGAAAGTAATCCTAAGTTGTAGCAAACACTTTACTTGTAAAGCACTTTGATTTTGGCATGAATTACATATAAGAAATTAAAGCCACCGAAAATGAATTTAGGGGTGGTCTTTTGTACTCAACTGTTGTTGATATTTGTTCTTGAACCTGTCCTGGTGGGGGCAGGGATGTGATTGAATGCAGGTGGAACCATGAAGGTGGAATAAACACTCCTCCGTTTCTATGATTGTTTTGGAGCGATGTTCTGTGTGGAATATCCTGTTGTTTTGTGTGTCTTCTGGATGATCTTCACCTTTATGAAAGTAACTTGGAATATGTAGTTGATGTGTGCGTGTATCTAAAAGGATGTTTAAGTAGAATGCTAGTGGAAATGTAATAATTACAACCTTAAATACTTGTTGTGAAGGAATGTGTGCTGCAACTCTGCACTTATATTTTGTACTATATATTATGTATTAGCTCCAGGGGAAGCTAGTAGGCTTTCGTGTTGCATTTAAAGGCTCTTATTATGTTAATGGATATATTGGGGTTGTTACATAATTAAACTAATAGAAATAACAATTATGAGATTGTGAGAATGAAGATCTAAAAATAACTAAGAACAAGAACAAACACGAAAATAATGCAATAAAAACTGAATAAAATTGAATAAAAAGGTACCTTCAATGTAACGGAATCACAAAGTATGATCTATAATCTCAAATCTTGATGAAAAACTAAGTGTTTTACTCTCTAATGTCAGCCCTTATAATATTCTCTGAATTCTAAAATAAAGCATCAGTACAAAACTAAAACTCCCATGTTATTAAGGCAAGCCTCGTCTTTTTTTTCTTCGCGGATTCGAATGGTGCGGGCGCATCAAAATCAGGTGCGGGCGCACCATTCCTTCTGACTTTTGGGTTTCATAAGTTCCAGATGGTGCGGGCGCATCAAAATCAGGTGCGGGCGCACCATTTCTTCTGACTTTTGGGTTTCATAAGTTCCAGATGGTGCGGGCGCACCTTAGTAAGTGGTGCGGGCGCACCAGTTTGTGCGGGCGCACCATTTCCTCTGCTCTCGTCGGACAGTTCAACTTAAAACGCGCATAACTCTTTCGTTTTAGATCGAAATCAAGCTTATGACCAGTCATCGGAAAGCTATCGAAACAAGCTTTCACCTCCAACTAGAATTACCCTCATCCGATTTGTGGTTTGAAAGTTATGTCCATTTGAAGTTCTCTATTCAAGATTATACTGTGCAATGTGCTCCTTTGTGCGAGCGGACAAGGGGCATGGTGCAAGCGCACCACTTCTCAACGTGTGCTCTATTTTCATTGCTTCCTTTGCCAACTTTACAACACATAGCCATCTTAATAGTTCCACCTATATTAAGAACATGGCAAAATAGGGTGAAAGCAAATGTACTAGAAATTCGGTCAAAAATGACTGAAAATCTAGCAGAATGTCACTATGCTCAAGAATGATCAAGTGAATGAAATAGAAGGGGAAGGGAGAAGAAAGAGGGAAGAAAAGGGTATAAAGAGGATCAAACCAAACCAAAAAGAGCTCATAAAGTACGTTAGAAACGAACTTATCAACAACTCATCCAAATGGTTATGAATGGTGAACTCAAAAGACGCTTGACCATTCATCAATTTAGAGTGATCAAAATTGAGCTTGAACCACACAGCAGACAGAGGGGTCCACGCAACATTAATAGGATTAGAACCTGCTTTCCCTTAGAAGAAATACCATCACAAACACCCTCTAATGACCACGAACACTCCCAATCCTTCAAAAACTTAGAAATGGAAAACGCTAGCCGAACAGGAGTAGAAACAGTCTTTTGAAAAATAACTTTGTTTATTTGGAACCAAATAAACCACCAAATAACACAAAACTTAAGCAAATCTCGATCGAACAAATACTTCGATTCCATTTAAATTCTCAACAATGTAACTTGAAAAAGGCCCAACAGAAGGCAAGACCAACCTAAGATATCATGCGGGACCGCAATAACATCAATAGTAAAAGGACACTAAAAAAAGATGATTCGAATCTTCGGAGCGAATATTACAAAAACAACATTCTTGAGGAAGATAAACCTGACTTTTTTGAAGTCGAACTTTAGTAGGTAACTTTAGGCGTGGTTTATTTACCTACTGCCCTGTGAGCGCGTTATTTGACTACCCCATTGTTAAGGTTTTTTTAAAACTGTATTTTTAAAGTTGCCAACAATTTTTTAGAGGAAAACTTATAAACCTAATTGGATATTGAATTGTGGGGACATCATATGAACTTATCCATTGTAGATTTCCCCGTCCTGACTCCATAGATGGTAAAAAATGAACCATAGATCGAGTTCGAGGGTAAAGGTACAAATATGGTCATAATGAACCACTTTTGCCCATTGCTGGCCTTTACTAAATATCGATTCATTACACCCTAAAAATATTAAGTCTAGGTTGGTTCAAGAAACACATAAAAGACTAATTGTAATGACAAGTTATTATGCAATCAATGTTACAAGGTACCTAATAGGTTGTCCAAATTATCTAAATTAGTTAAAATAATTCTTTAGGTCTTGTTTAGCAATAATAACACGTGGGTGATAAAAAGCATGCAGGACAATCATAACAATATATAAAAAATATTATTCATGAAAAAAACAAAAAAAAATATAAAAAAGAAATATTGCAGGGAGTTAGTATAATATACAATACTTACAGCGTTGGAATACGTTAACAATCTACATCATGAATCGAATGTTAGTAACTTCAATAAAATAAAAATATATAAATAAACAAAATAAAGGTGATTAATTTAGTTGACCTTCAGAAATTATACCACCGTTCGTTGATTTGGACGGATCTTTGATCGAAAGTTGTACTGAGTCTTAGAAAAACAATGTCTTGCGTTACGTTTTCCGTCAAACTAAATAAACCCGTTTGTGTAGTGTTATATGCGCATGTAATATAGTTGGCAGTAGGAGAATTAGAGTAGTTAGGCGCAAAAGTATTAGTTTATAGTAGTGGATTAGGCGGTGGGTTTGCGTTATAAGGAGATGATGAATTGGATGGTTGATGAGATGCTGATGATGTGGCGTCTATATGTGGCGGTGAGAGATTAGAGAGGTGTGGGAAAATATAGGCACTATGAGGATTTGGTGAGATGGCGTTGAATGATGATGGTTGATTGATGAAGATCAGCGTGAGCTTAGGGAGATTAGGAAGTAGGCAATGATTAGATGATGATGAATATAGGCGATCAAGATGTAGTGTGATGATGAATATGGTCAAGAGGAATTGGCGTTGACCTTCATATACTACTGGTGATGATTAGGTGAGGAGGGATTGTATGGAGGGGTTGTGAGTTAGTGTGAGATGAGAGCCGAGTGTTTTTGTGAGAATATCGTGGAAGGTGAGATCGATTATTAGGAGGGGATGGGAATTATATAGTGTAGGTTTAGGTAGTTGAGATGTAATAGGTTTTTGAAAGATAATAGGTCTTTAAAAGATTTTAGAAAATAGTTAGATAAAAAATATTTAAAAAAATACTTTGGAAAAGATTATCTTTAAGAAGATATTTTTATTAATAAAACTAATTATTATAATTAATTAATTATATTAATTAATTTGGGTCTGAAAATGGGTTTTATAAAATTGGGGTTTTATAAAACTATTTTTCAAAAGTTTTTGAAGATGGGCTTCTAAAAAGTTATTTTGAAACGTTTTAGAAAGTGGGTTTGATAAAACTATATATGAAAAAGGTTTTCGAAAATGGGTTAATAAAAAAGGTTATAAAATGGTTCTGGGCTTACAACATTTTTATTTTAGACTCGTTCTTTATTCTTTTCTCGATCCGGACCAATTGGAGCGGGGTATTGGTCATCATAGGGTACTTAATGGAGAGACATGATTATGTGTCTACAAAAGCCCTCACTTTGACTGAGGTTTGTATAACCGAAAGTCAAAGTATACGTGTCAGGACGGAGAATGATTCTAGTTGCTCTGCAATCCAAAATCACCCATTTGACTTGGTACCTGCAAAATAAGCAAAAGCTTTAGGAATAGGCATGTGTGAAACAAATTCGCAAACTAAGCACGAATCTTACAAAAATGAAATGAATAGGTGAAAAGGAATCATGAGCTATTTCAGTCTGGCTCATGTCGGGGTTATGTTATTGTCGAAGACCTCGACGAAGTTCTACGCCTTAGTGGATCGGTGGTGGCCCGAAGACCCGATGGTGTTGCCTTCGGATTGATGACGGTCCGGAGACCTTTTGGATTAATAATGGTCGGGGAGACCGGCGGTCGGGAGACCTTCTAGATTAACAATGGTTAGGAGACCTGGCGGTCCAGAGACTTAGTGGATTAACAATGGTCCGGTGACCTGCGGTCTGGAGACCTAGTGGATTAACAATGGTCCGGGGACCTGGTGGTCCGGAGACCTCTACATTTATAACAGTCAGAAGACCTAGCGGTCCGGAGACTTGGTGGTCCGGAGACCTTCTGGATTAATAACGGTCCAGAGGCCTAACTGAGTCTCTCGCCTTCTGGTTGACTTTGGCTATGAAGTCCCCAAGCGCGTTGTATAGGCTTGTGCGCGGGACGCAAAATCCTGCGCTTGGCGTGAGATGCTGCGCTGGACGCAGTTTACTGCATGCGATGTTGTAACGAACATTTGAATTGACATAGAGTTGAGCATGTGGGCCCCACTTGGCTAAGAAGCCCTAAAGCACGCTGTAAGGGCTGTGCGCCAGACACACATGCCTGCGCTTAGCGTGGAATGATGCGCCGGACCTTGATTTCTTTGCGTGCGGCTCGGTGTTGTCGGTGTCTTTGGACGCACCATGTATATAGCGCTTGTCTTATGTTGTTAAATTGTAATGGTCCGCAGACTTTGGCGGAATATAACTCGTCTAGAGTCGTTTAATGTTGGGTACCTGTGAATACAAATAACACACAGATATACCGACAAACAACTAGGGACATGCATGTGTCCCGTGATGTGGGTGCTAGTGTATGGATAGGAAAAGACTTGACCTATAAAGAGTGACCTCTAGTACTCTAGACTTAAAGGTGCTATCGTGTGTGCATACGTGTGTGTGTGTGTGACTCGATGACTTACGCTAGAATCCTATGGCTAAGGACAAAGGATGCAATGCTTGACACAGTGTTGGATGATGCAGATATGTAATGCAAATATAGAGATATGACACTAATGCAAATGATATGATTTGATGATTGATCGCTCCATTAGAAGCTCAAATTTTGTTTAGAAAACTGTTTTTCAAAAAGGAGAAACAATGGGAAGCCCCTAAGGATGATCCACGTAGGAAATGCGTTGTAGTTGTTACGGGTCTAAGTGAGCCTATAAAACAGTTATGATCTTGTATGGGTCTGGAGCCCTCAATATTTTGTATGGACTCGTAATGAAATCCTGATCAAGGCAGACAATGGATAATGTATTCGATTTGTAATATGTTATAGAACGAGCTTTTGTAGCATTTGAGTTGTATATGCTTCGAGTTTTGTATGCCAAGGGCCTAAGTGAGCACATATAGTAGATTCAATCTTGTATCAGGGTGGGTTTTAAAACCCAAGATTTCATATATGGACCTGTAATGAAGTCCTTATCACAATAGGCTTGGACTTGGAGCCTATAATTTTCTAGGTGGACCAGTGATGAAGCCCCCAACAAGATGGAGTTGATGAAGTATCCAACTTGATTACTTGATTTTGAGGATATCTCGTCATGCTTAGTGGAAGTTTCGACCAAAGATTCCATATAGGGTTCTTAAGGTGAGAAGACAAGAAAAGCCAAAGAAAGGAACACTCAAAGATGAAGCTCGGTCATAGCGCTGCGTGTTGAAAGGTTATGCTAAAGTTGGCTTAGAAGCGATAGTGTAGTTTAGAAAACGGCATGGGATAAGAATAAGAAAAAGGCGGAGCCATAATGAATTGACTCATGCAATAAGGTAGGTTAACGATGCAGGTTCAAATCCCAGTCTAGTTCTAAAGGTAGGGATGAGCATTGAAAATTCATCATTTGGGCGATCGCGCTTTTCTCATGGGCCTAGGCGAGCCTTAAAAATATGTTTTAAATCAAAATAGCCGGGCCTTAAAGGAGGTTGCCTATGTATCCATGATGGAATCAGGCCAGTCGTAGCTCTTAATATTTTAATCGGTGGCCTAACATTTTTCTTTGGAGCCATTTGCAATGAATTAGGTATTGAATTAAGCATTGACTTGGAAGAGGTCTTTGGCAAGGGTGGATAATGATGAAGGTTTGGTTTGGTTTAAAGCAGTCGGACCTCAGGGTGAGGTTTCCTACGTATCTTTAGCAGAATCACACCATTCGTAGTTCAGGCTAGTGAGTGAGAAGATGCCCTGACTTTTGCCTAAGTCGTCTTTAAGGGTTTTCGACCTAGCGGGCCTTGGGTTGTCTTTAATGGCTTATTGGGATGCGATATGGATGGTTATGAGAAGGTTTATTAGATATAGATTTGGCTTGCAATGATTTTTGGATATGGAGGTCAAGGCTTATTGGTTAACGTCGGAGTTGGAGGTAAAAGGTTTTGAAGGACATACCTTTGACAAAGCTATTGATGGGCTTATTTGCAACACTTCTCTTTTTTTTTTTTTTTTGCACTTTTTATATCATTTTTTTTGCTTTGAATTTTGTTTTGTTGCTCTTTTTTACTTGTCCTTTAGATTGAATTGTTGTCAAGTGTACTTCCTATGAGGTAGGTTAAAGGGAGAGGGGTGTTATGCATTTAGGAATGGAGAAATCGTTGCGGGGAAAGGGAATGCCTCTTTTATGTATGCCAGTTGTTCAATGCCTTTATTAGAATAGTCATGAGAATTAGAAATTCATTTCCTTTAAGGCGACAATCGTGATTTCCATTGATGCTCATTAGTGCAAGGTTAGAAAATAAATACTCATTTAGTAATTGAAAATTATGAGTACATGCAATAAGAGGGAAAATCCTATATTAGACTGGGCAAAATGAGAGAGATAGATGAAACAGAAAATGAAATCCTAAGTCTGGACTCCTACGTCACGTGACGAGACAACTTCATTGCTTCGATCTTCATGAGTTCTCTTTCTATACGAAAAGAGAAGAAGTGTATTTTTCTTTTGTGCTGATTGGACCTAAGCGAGTCCAAATGTGTTACTGAGCTATTGAGCTCATAGATGTGTCTACATATGACATTGAGGTCATTATCTTCGGCATTTTTCAGCAAATCATTCTCAATCTGGGTACCCACATCATATACTCATGTGAAACTATCAAGACCCAAGTATTTGAGATGGTTTTTGTGTTTAGGGATGTCATTTGCAGAGAATTTTTCGAGAATTGGTATTATCAATAGGCTCAAAATAAGAATTTAAAATGGTTACCCTATGAATGACATTCTCCATTTTCTTGTTGAATCCAGGAGATTCACCAGACTCGACCTTCTCAAGCCTTATAGCTATTTCTTCCATCATACTAGACATCTTGGCTAAAGCTCTAGCCATTTCAGCGAATTGTTGCTCGACATTCGATGGACTGCCCATTTCAATGTCTCTTGACTTATCATGGATCCTCAATGAAGAGAGTGATGATGGAGAGAGAGAAATGGAATGAAGAAATATATGTTTGAAAAGAATTTCCATTAAAAAGTCGAGCTTCTAGGAACGAATCTGAATGCATGATGATGTTATTTTATTTTATATTTTTTTTCTGTTGATGCACCTAGACCTAATGCATGTATGCATGACTCTTTTGGATGCACTTAGACCCTAATGCATGTATGAATGACCCAATCTATGCATTCGAACCTGTAAAGGCTGCCTACATATCCCAAAAGAGGGAATCAGGTCGCTTGTAGTTCAGGATTACTAAATGCGGAATGCATGAGATGAAATGGAGAGTATGGATGCAATAAGACTCCTATGGACTCTAGTTATGCATGAAGTGTATGAATGATGTACTACGCAATGCAAAAGGATTTTACGAAATTCTACAACCTTTAGAGTCCTAGACTTGATGAACTTTTAAGGATGCTAGACTCCTAGTATGCATGAGACTCTAGTGGACCTAGACTCCTAAAATGGACAAATTTCTAATGGATTTGGACTCCTACTATGCATGGATTTCTATGGATTCTAGACTCCTAAGAAGGAAGGAACTCTAAAAAATTTAGACTCCTATTATGCATGGATGTCTTTGGATTATAAACATCTAAGATGGCAAGAATTCTAACGGCCCTAGACTTCTTAGATGGGTGAACCTAGACAGGGTTAAGACTCCTAACATGGATAGAGTTAGATGAGGTGAAGAACTCTAAATGGAGTGAAAATGGATGAATCTAGACATTTGGGTCAGACGAACTTCTAGTGCAGTTAGAATTCCTATGTGATAGGATGTCGTACACCTGTCAAATATAATTCCTAACAAACCTTCTAATAATGTTGTAGGGTAAGTAGGGTCGAATCCACGAGTGATGGTTGTTCTAATCTAGCTTCTAAAGTATGGAGAAACTAAACAAGATCGGGAATATTGAATTAAAGTTCTAAACTAATCAAACTACGAAAATCAAACTAAAAAGGATCCGGGGCAATGGTTTACCATGTTTATAACTATAATCTATCAAAATATCATCAATGGTTCAATTAATCAGATATCTAGAGCACATGTTAATCCTACGGTCGAGCCTTAACGCTCTCAAATCAACATATGCTAGTACGGTCGCTCAACATAATCAGATTTGCTAATTGTAGGTAAGCCTCTAAAGAGTACTATCTCTCGATCTATGACTCGATATTAGCAATATTTAATCAGACAATTGATCAGATTGCAAGATTAATAATATAAACACTAATCAATTAGAAATATCAAGACTAATCAAACCATGAATAAATATCAATCAATAATCATATCATATAAACATGGATTCTCAAACCCTAGAAAATAAGACTACTCAATCATGAAACAAAGAATAAATACTAAAACTATAAAAGAAAACATAATTAAAGAAATCAAAGAAAGAAACTAATTGAATTCATGAATTAAAGAAGAAGAATAAGAACTAGGGTTTACAACTAAAATTAGAGAGAAAGAGAAGAAAACTAAACCTAAAAACTAAAACTAAGAAATAACTTCTAAAGGAGGGGTCAGAGGAAAGAGTGAGAAGACCTATTTATAGTTTTTACAAAACCGGCTAAAAAAAGGCAAAAATTAAAGCTCCTGAAAAAGTGTTCATTAGTAACGCAAGTAATTTTAAGTTGGCAAAAGAGTCCACATGAGTGGCACAAGTATCTCTCCAATAGGAGTTTAGTTGAAAAACTTTTGAAAAAGTGGGAGTTTTCGTGTCAAGTTTCGGGACAAAACTTCTTTTAAGAGGGGTAGACTGTAATCCCCGTATTTTTATGAAATTTATAAATATATTTTAATATATAGTATATATATTTTAATATATAGTAGCATTTTAATGATTTGATAATTCAAAGGTTGACCATTTTGAAAGTCAAAGAAAATATTTTTAAGGATTTAAGAAAGTTAAAATGTTTTGTTAGGCATGCTTTGAAAAATGTTTGAAATACTAATTGGATTTGGAAAAGAAGTTTTAAATGGGTTTGAGGAACCCAAATTCTAAGTGGATTAGGAAAAAGGATTTCTATTGATGTTAGGAGTTCGAATTCATCAATCCTATTCATCATCAAAATCTATTCAAACTCAATCTCCTTTTCCTAAGCCCAAAAGAAAAACCTACTTATAAATACTTAAACCCAATTATTTTACCACACAAGAATTTTTCTCTCTCATCACAACTCCCAAGAGCCGGCACTTCATTCCCTCTCTCTCCTCACGGTTTTTGTGTTTTTTCTCCCAAACTTTTCTTTCTTCTTCTTCAAGTAACACTTTCTTCTTCGCCAAGAAACGTCACAAACACCAAAACCGCCTTCTTCTTTGTCGCCGACTTTGCCGCCGCCGCTCGTTGTTGGTTTCCGGCGCCTTGTTCCCCTTGTTTCTTCGATTCGTTGGTTTAATTCTTTTCTTCCTCCTCAAGTTTCAATTAAAGATCATATTTTTATGCTTTATTTTGGTACTAATCATGATTAATAACTTTAATTTACTGTTTTAATGATTAATCATGGATATTATATATTGTGTATTAAAAGGATAAAATTTCAGATTTTGGTTACTATGTTTAGATTGAGTTTTAAATTATCAAAGCATGAATTTTTAGGGAGTTAAATATTGGAAAATCATAGTAGCATGTTATAAATTATGAAATCGATTTAATTTATGATTTTAAGCATGTTTAAGTGTGTATAAAGAAGGTTTTAATAAATTATATGCTGCTGGAATTTTTAGAAAAGATTTATTAAGGGAGTTTGTTGGGTTTTAATGACTAGTATAGTAATACTATGCTAGGGAGTATTAGTATTTGGAGTTTTGGTGTTAAATAAGACTTTTAAATATTTTTAAAGAGGATTTAAAGTATTTTAAAGTTGCTGGAATTTAATTAGAGGGACTTTAAGTTATATTGATTGTTTTAGGCGGAGAATTTTGAGTAGGCGATTTTTAACGTGATTAAAGGTGGCCTATCAATTTGTTTATACAAGGTATGTACATACCTATGTGTTATGTGATAGTATCATGATTTTAGGAAGGAAAAGTTGTAGTATAATGTATAGGAACTTGTAAGTTCATATATGATTTTTATTATGATTGGATTTTACATGTTTTATGCCTGTGTGCAAACATGTTGTTTATAAGATTTGATTATGAGTTGAATATCATGTTTGTATGGAATAGTGATGCAAGCATGTTAACTGGATTGGGAACTTCATTTATTAATTCACATGGGGGAATTAATATATTTATGAATTGGATCATGTTTAAATCATGTGTTCCCTTATATTGTTATTTTCACTACTCTATGAGGATCTGTGGGCCTTATTTGGTAAGTTGATAATTTATACCTTTGAAAGGTAAGTTGATTGTTGGCTAGGTTCAACAAATAAGAAGGATTGGAGTAAAAAAAAAAAAAGGGATTAATCTTGGATTGTAAGTTGTATGATCACTTATTTTAATCCTAGGATAAAAAGAAGTTCGGTTGTGAATGTTTGATTTGAGATTTCTGTATTACTTGTGTGTCATAATAAGTAATAAATTGTAAATTACGTAAAGTGTAACTTGGATAGTAATAAACTTTAGGCGGTGCACGTGCGAAGTTGGATAATCGGGAGTTGGGGTACATGGTGAGCGTGCCATGGCTTTTTTTCGGGAATTGGATTGATCACCGTTCCTCTTTTTCTTCAAAGGTTCCTCGATATCGCAGGTCATTATGGAATACGGAGTCGCGCTCGTATTTCGTCTTCCTAGGTGAAGGCTAGTTTTTATTTAGACAACTCGGTCCAATAACTATTCCATTTAAAATAATAAAAGATGATTAAAGTTTAGATCAGTAGAAGTTATCTGCAGAATGTTATATTGTTGTATTATTATTTATCCCTGTTTATTATTTCTTAGTAACATGTTAGGAATGTTTATGTATTGTTATGTAGTACTCAACTTTGCTGATTACGTGCTTCGTTTGTATGTGTTGATCATGGCATTGCCTTATTGATCTTGTGATGACCCATTTTGGTGAGCAGATTCTTTAGAGCATTGACATCTACAAGTGTGCAGATGTTGCATCATTGGGAATCTGGGATGTGGAGAGCTTGTATAACAAGTTGTTTATCTATTGCTTTAGTAGGATTTTATTATGTTAGGTTTGGTTTTGGAAGTAGACAGTTATAGTGTTTGGTTTTAAATACTTTGTTGTTTATTATATTTGAAGTATGAAGTTTAGTTATATATATATTTTCCGCTGCAAAATTCTGAATAAGCTGATACGTTATCACACGGGCGATAATGCTTTGATGATTCTCCATGTTTTATATTACAAAAGGTATTTTAGAAAAGGGAGAATTGTCGGGGTGTTACACCTTTAAATTTGAAAAAATATGGTGTTTAAGGAAAGACTTTGATATTCTTGTGAAAAAGACATGGTGTACCCATTTTGATGGATCCTTTATGTTTCGGTTAGTTGAAAAGTGTAAGATTTTAAAAGTGAAAGCCAAAGAATGAAATAAAACTCGTTTTGGTAATATTTTTCTCCAAATTAGTGTAGTTGATAAAAAACTTCAAGATATTCAAAATAGTCTTACAATTGATTTAGATAACCCAAACCTTCATAAGGTTCAAGAGAGGTTAAATAATCTTTTTGAGTTTCGGGGAAAAGTATTGGTTCCAAAGGGCTAGAACTACTAATTTTACTAAAGGTGACGCTAATACAAAGTATTTTCATGCTTGTGCTTCTATTAGAAAAAATAAAATTAGTATAAGTTCTTTTTCTTCCAAGAATGGTAATATTATTACTAATCCTGATCAAATTTATTCTCATATTACGAATGAATTCCAGGACATATTTATTAGTAACACTAATTGTGGTTTTAGTATGGTAGAGGATTTTTCTTTGATCAGAAAGATTATGTCTAACTTTGATAATGAATTTCTTTGTCACTTTGTATCGTCAGATGAAATAAAAAAATTTCTATTTGACTTGGCCCCAGATAAATCTCATGCGCCTGATGGTTTCCCCCTGTTTTTGTTTTCAAAGATGCTGGACGATAGTAGGAAATTCTATTATTAGAGCAATTAAAGTATTTCTTCATTCTGGACAAATTCTTGCAGAAATAAATCATACGTTTCTTATTTAGATCTAGAAAATAGATAACTCATCGGCAGCTAACCATTTTAGGGCAATTAGTATATGCTCAAAAATTTATAAAATTATTGCCAAAGTGTTAGCTAATCGCTTAAAGGTGGTGTTGAGAAAAATAATTCATCCTCTTCAAGGGGTGTTTGTGCCTGAGAATTGATTCAGGATAATATTCTTTTAGCTCATGAAGTGTTTCATTCCATTAAAAATGAATCTGGTAAGGAAGGTTGGATTGTAAATTTGATATGGAAAAAGCGTATGATGGGTTAGAATGGAACTTCATTTTTATCATGCTTGACAAATTAGGATTTGATAAGAAGTGGATCAATTGGATTTAGCTAAGAAGGTCGGTCTTTGAGAAAAATATGTACGCGTTTGCTCATAGACCTGAAATATATTAGCGTGGGTCTTGAAATGTTTTTTTTTTTTTTTCAGGGAATGGTCTTGAATCACGACTCGTATACTAATTTAAATGTATAAATCTCACTCTTAAGAGTAATCAAACATACGTATTATTTTATTTTCTTTCAATGATAGTAGACCAGATTGAGCGGCGATCAAAAGTCAAAAGTCCAAAAACTGCTTTAAAATGCAGCATTCTTTTTACTTGACTAATTCAGATAGCAAGCGGCTGAGAATTATGTAGGTTTAATATTATCCTTTCACTTAGAACATCTTTCTATGTATTGTAAGAAATACTAATCATAACGAGTATAGAAATATAATCCATCTCAAAATAACAAAAATGAAGAAAATTTCGTTGTTCTTCCTATTAATGTTGATGTTTTGTGGATCGTTTTGGCTCCTTATCAAAGGGGGAATTTAATTTTGATGGCAGCCGCAAGACCAAAGCCACCATATCTATGGTCACCAATTCCGGGCCCCCCTAAGAGTCAGAATTATAGATATGGCAATGGCCGTCCAGTGCCTCCTCCTTGATTGTCATGTTGTATTGAGTATTATATGTGTAAAATAACTCATTTTGGGCAATGCTATATAAGTGGAGATGATTAGCCTTGATCTTGTAAGTTGTGTATGTGCTTAGTAATTCATAGAATCCATGGAAGGGTGGGGAGGGCCGAGGTGTTTGGTCACTTTGTGCTTTGTGTACGTGCAGGGGCGGCTAAGGCCATGTACAGGGTGAATATTGCACGGGGGCCTAAAATATAAGGCAATTTTATTAGTTGTCCAACCTATTTAAAAAAAGAAAAAAATATAAATCTAACTACAGATGTTCGTTTCCAATTTATCGAGTGTATATTAGATGTAGATTCAAAGAGGTTACTTTCTATGTGGTGTTCTGTTTCGTTCTTCATATTTTTAAAAAAGCCATTAATGACACTTCCTTCTCTTCCTATTCACCAAAAAATTTAGATCCTTATAATTTAATTTAGCACAAGGCCCCTAAATTTAACAAGACGGCCCTGTGCACGTGCTCGTACACGGCTTGTATGCACTATGCAGTGTGCATGCCGTGAGTGTGTATGATAATGGAGTATTCGTACCTTAGAATTTCTTTTTATAAGGTAAGATGAAGTCCCATGTAAGTAGGGGAGGAATTAGGGATCCTTTTTTACATGGGATGAGACTCGATCCCAAAATCTCTAGGATCGAAGGTGATGCCAACACCACAACGCTATCACCTGCTGCTCAATTTGTACCTCATAAGTTTGTAGTGCTAATTGTTTTGACTTCCTAGTTACGATCTTGATTTTACAAGGGACCACCTTACTTGGACAATATTACCTCTCCCACTTTCTACACTCTTCCCTCCTCACTCATCATCTTCTCGTCTCCAAGGGCGGATGCATGATTTTAAATTTGATGGGGCCTTAAATTACAAGTATATTCATAATACCATATGTTATTGCTCCTTCAAATATGGAAAAGCACTCTATCTATCTAGTGGATAATTACTCAGATAATTAACAATATATTTCTCTAAAAAAAATTAACCATATATGTAGTTGTAAACATTATCACTTTTTTTTATATTTAATATATGCAACACTTTAACTTTGGTGTCCCGATTCACAACCTTAACCCAAAGTGCTACCAGCCTAATCTCATTTAGCGACAACCTTATAAGAGGTTATTGTGTACACTGTTAGTTATACTTTGAAACAAACCCAACATTTTAGGTAATAGCATATGTATTTCTATATTCTCAATCAAAATATTATATCAAGCATAATATTATACAATATCAAATTGTTCAAATTATTTGAAAAAGTAATGAGTCATTATGAGAAATATATACTATAAGAAACATGATTAGAGTCTTTAATAATTGCAACATTTTGACTTTTACACTATTCATATACCTAATTTTGACCATATTAATTAATAACATATATAATGTAAATGTTATTATGTAATATATTTTTGGATTAGTTTGATTATATATTTTCATCATATCAACTTTTTATAAATTTTACTAATGGAATATTAGAGATACTAATGGTCAAAGTAATGTATTGACAATGCAAGCGTAAAAGTCAAAACGTTGCAATTATTAAAGAATGGAGGAAGTATAAAGAAGTCAACTAGAAAATCCGGTAACGAGGAAAAAAATATTCACAATGTGAAAATCAATTGCGGCAAAGAGAGTCGAACCCGGTACACTTATCAGCAAGCGACCAACGCGGAAGGGGGACCCACTGTACCAAAGCGTTCTAAATGTATTTATTTACGTGCGAAATTTCTTTTTGGCCTACTTGAATATGCTTGAATTACGAAAAAGCAGAAAAAATTGGGGTTAGGTGGGTATGCCACCCAGGACCCGAAGTAGATCCGCCCATGCTCGTCCCCTCCCAATACACTAGAACTTACTCACTGGAGAACCGAACGAGCGGAAGATGGATGACGACAAACTCCTAGCATGTATTATAATTTTTAAAAAATTTCGGCAAGATACACTAACGTTCGAGAATGACGTTTGGACCATGGCTCAAATGTTGTTTTAGGATGTACATTTTGGGCTTTTCGGCGAAAATAAATATAAAAAATTACTGTCCCTAACGACTGAGCGAGTATTAACATTTTTTCTGGCAAGATACCCATGGTCCAAACATCCTTTCCAAACGTTTTGGGCATTCCAACGCAAAAAAGCCACATCGTTGCTATTGAGGCAACATGCTTCTCTCTCCGACGTGACATCTTCTTATTTCACTCTAGTCTGATGTTGGTAACACACTTTCCAATGGTGGTGATATGGTGTTTGTGGAGGAGGTGTGGTGCTTTTTGTGTTAGTTGGTGAAGGAGGAAGGATTAATGACAAGAGAGAAGGACTAAGACTCAAGGAGGGGTGGAGGGGAGTGAGGGGTATATTGGGAAATGCATGTAAAGTTAGGACGGTGCCTAGTACTTTTAGGGTGCGGTATATATAAACCCCTAATTGTTTCTATTCTTCCACTATATGTGAGTACTAGTGGTGTCCGAAACAAATCTGCCCGCTGGGTCAACTTGATATCGACCTGACTTGAACCTGGTTCGACCGTGAGGTCGGTCCCCGCACCTGACCGAAACCTGACATGCGATTACCCAGAACTGATCGGCACCCGACAATATTATATTCCGATCTGACCACACAGATCTGCATTCAAACCCGAACTTAACCGTAATCAAACCAAATATCAACCCAAAATCCGACTAGACCTAGTAAATACTTGGTTCAACCCAATTTCTTTGTGACTGACCCGAATTCAACTATAATTCAGTTGAACCACATAAAATAAGATATGCCCTTATTTGGTTGAAATTTTCAAACCAAATTATTTAGACGACTAATCCCCACAAAATCATTAAAATTCAACTATTGTTTTATATTTACAAAATCATTTAAATATGTTAATTTTATAAAATTGCTTATATTTAATAACCCAACAATCTAATGTTAATAAATTGCTTATATTTAATAATTAATTAAATAAAAATTCCTATTACATTCTCAATTTAAGACTTAAACTTTGAATATCATGTACTTGTTTTAAAATATTTTAATAATACAATTATATTACATTCCAAAGATTCCATGATTTCCATCACTTTCGAGTTTTTGAAGGTCCAAAAGACTTTCTTTCTGTAACGTTTTTCCTTATCTGGAAGAGACTGGTATATCTTGGACCTTGAGAAAAAGAAGGAAAGATGGTTACAGTTATCTGTTACAGGGCACCGCCTAGTGTTTTACTATACACAATTGTAGGAGGGTGATGATGCTTTAACATTACTTAGTGTTGCTCAGTTTCTTGACTCTTTGGTGCCATGTTTCTCGACTCTTGAGCTCTCACATTTACATCCAGAAGGAAATTGGGTACGACATTTTTTGTGTGGAAGTTGATCTTGAGAGATTTAACGGGATTTGCTTGGCAATGGGTTCTCGGTATCTAAACATATTGATTGAGGTTTCATTTGGGAGGGAAAATGTAGGAGAAAGTACTTAGTTACAGAAAATGTTAGGGTTTCATAAATGAGGGTGGAGGCGAATCAATGGCACAAAGAGAGGAAAAGATCATATTCAATCTCGCCGGAAAGTTTTCAATCGCCGGAGAAATAATGTCGAATAACAGAGGAGGAGAGATAGAGAGAGCAGAGGAGGAGAGATAGAGGGAGGTAGAGGAGAGATGTGGGGGGAACACACACTTCTTTTATACCTAACAATGTTAGGGTTTCTAAATTAAATCTTATCCATTGGATCAAAATCATCAACGGATGAGATTAGATCCCATCTTTTTTTTCCTCTTTTATGTTTCAATACACAATTAATGGTTAGATTTTAATCCCTCTCAGATCAATGGTTCTAATTCATGATCCATGATATCATTCTTTAGCCAATAGAAAAATTAAATAACCTAACACATGGATTGATGACCTAGCATATGGATTGATAATCTTATATGATTTATAATCTTAGTAGTTGTTGTCTTGATTTAGTAACTTACAATCTTTAGTAATTAGTCAATTATTATTATTTTATTATAATTCAAAATTTTAATTATCTTTATTGAAATTATTATTAGTATTATTTAAGTATAACTATCGTTTATTAATTAGCATATTATTATTATTATTATTATTATTATTATTATTATTATTATTATTATTATTATTATTATTATTATTATTATTATTATTTTAAAGTTGTGAATTGAGTTTCTTAATTTTAATTAGACTCCTTTTAGCGTTACTTATATTATCAATCTATCACTTAATTAAGTAATAGTTTGATTATATTTATTTAAGTGAACTTATAGTGTAGCATTACATTGAATTAGCTTACCAACTTGCAATGATAAATTCATTGATCTCGTCCGATAATAACTTGTTTCAATTGAATTAGATGTTTTTAGTTTCAAAATGCATTTCACATAAGGACAATTAACATAAATATTCTTATAACTTATATTGATACATTCATTAGTTTTATCTAATAACAACTTTTTTCAATGCAATTAGATGATTTGAGTTTCGTAGTAAATTTAACTTAAACGATCAACTTAAATAATCTTATATTAGGATTTAATGTCTTATCACTTTATCAATATATGATTAATTATTTATGAACTTAGTAACACTTAATAATTCAGAGAGTTACTGAGTTATTATAAGTCTAAGGGAGTAACTTACGAAGTGTTTTATCATATGGTTGTTAACAAGTTACTATCTAGTAAGTACTTGTTAACCAATTTACTTATGGTTGTTAATTGTTGACAGTTACCTTATTGATTTTACTTTTTAATAAGTTAGGGTTAGCTTTTATAGGGGTGAATGATTTGGGGGTAGTTTTTCAACCGTTGGATTAGATCTAACGGCTTAGGTTATATCTGAGGATAAATTGAATGGTGGATAGCTGGATTACATTGTTATTGCATCAACGGTCAAGATTAAAGGTTTAGATTAAATTAACGGATCAGATTGCAGTCTATGAACCCTCGTTATAATCACTTAAGGCTCATATGAACCTTCGTTGTAAACATATGATTGTCATTTGTTATAATATTAACATATCAAGAGTCGTTGTACTAATTTATAATCAATATAGTATTAGAGTGGTTTTACAATTATTTTGATAGCAATGTACTACTAAATGATTAAACATATTGATAAAATAGTTGTTTATACTTTATCATATATAGTCACAACATAATACACATATACAGATATACCGCGTTATGTTTGTTATTGTTATTGCTATTATTAGCATTGTTGCTATTATGACTGTTAGTATTTGTATTACTATTATTATTATTATTATTATTATTATTATTATTATTATTATTATTATTATTATTATTATTATTATTATTATTGTTATTGTTAGTACTCATGTTCTTATTTGTATTACTATTACTATTATTATTATTCTTATTATTATTATTATTATTATTATTATTATTATTATTATTATTATTATTATTATTATTACTATTATTAGGAAAAAATGTTAGAAACTACCTATTAAAAACACCTTTTTTTAAAAAACTACCTTATATCATGTTTATTTTACAAAACTACCTTATAAGTGGAAACACTTTAAAAAGCACTACCAAATCCAGAATTTACTAACTATGGTTAACTACTCCCTCCAATTATCCCTCTAATATAAGATTATGAAAATACCCCCGTAAATTCAGTACGTTACAATTACGATATCATCACTTTCTTGATCACTTGATGCTCTATCTCTGAAATATACATGTGGCAAGCACAAGCACACCTTCTCTTCCTCATTCAATCAATCCCAAAAACAAACTAGTAAAAGTATCTAGTAGAGCAAGCTTTGCACCATCATCAAACCATATTCTTCATCATCAAACCATATTCTTCATCATCATCAACAACATCGTTTCATGACCCAAAACCCAATTTCTATCTGCTTAAAACTGACGATTAACCCTTATGGTGTGACCCAAGTTTTACAAGTGATGACCTATTAAGTCACTTTCAAGTCACTAAGGCCCGCTAAAAGTTAAGACCCCCTAAAGTTGGGACATACACAGGTTAATCAATAGTTCAGACCTTTTAAAAATTATCACCAAAAGTTGAGATCTATGTTGTCAATTTTTCCCACTTGGCGACGACGTCTTGGCGACTGCACGGCTGCGTTTCAATGGGGCACGGGCAGAGGCGAATTGCTGCGACGAGACGTCTGGCTTCCGGCGGGCTCGTGGCTGGGGCCTTGGTTCCAGCGGGCTGTGGTTCAGCGAGTTAGGGTTTCTCAGTTTCTCTCCTTCCTTCGTTTCTCAATTTCTCTCCCTTCGTTTTGGTTTGCTTTGCCTTTCTCTGTTTGTTTCACGCGTGAGTCTTTCGTTTTTTTTCTTTTTCATTTTTTTTTAAACCGTGAAATTATTTTTTTAAAGTGGGGGACATCTGTCCCATGTCCCCTCAGCTGGCTCCACCTCTAGTTGAGAGGTACCTCTTTCGATATCATATGACTCATTGCTCCCGTTATTTCCATTTGTCTCGAGGCGCAATGAAACTATTATCCTAGATTACTACTCCCTTGGTTTCTTTTAATTGCTAAATTTATCATAAATGGTTGTTTTATTTTTAATTTACATTGTTTTTTTTTGACGGGAATTGTTACATTGTTACTTTCCTTATTTGGAGTACTTATCCCACCATAAAGCAAAAAGATTTTTTTGTTTGTTATATTTTCCACCAATTATTATTATTTTTTTTAATACTTTGCCCCATTATTTTTTACTTCCCTTGTTTCAATATTGATGACACAATTTGACTTTTGCACTATTCACACACTATCCTTTTAACGTGTTTTATGATATTTACGTAATGAAAATATAGAGTCATGTGGATCTTGTTAGATTCATCTCGATATATATATACTTTTAGAATATCAACTTTTCATAATTTTTACATGTAGGGAATCATAGATATTAATGGTTAAAGTTATGCGTTGACAATCGTTTCCGGAGAAGTGTGTCAAGTATTTTGTAAAACAGGAAGTATTAAATGGGCCAGTAAGTATCTTCAAAAATTTAAAAGTAACGTTGCCTAAAATCTTATTCAAAACACATGTAGAAATTAAAAAGAAACGACGAGAGTATTATATAAGCCAATATTCTTTTATGCACTGGCTAGATGCTCCAGTCATTACTAGTATGGCAGGCTGGGAGCTACTGCTACATCTAAACGCCATTAGCCATGGCTAACTTACGGAGTGACTCAAAAGTACTTCATTCGTTTTTTAATAAATGTATCATTTTAACTTTTTTCATTATATAAATATTAATATTCACCATTTTTAATTACAATTAATGTTACCACTTTAACTGTTATTGTGTTAATAAATATATATTTTAAAATAATTTTCTTAAAAATATTTTTTTATAGTACCAACTTAAAGAAATTAATGGTCAAAATTATTTTATCAAGTGAGCCCAATCAATATAATGCATATTAACATGTATGATTATGTTATGTGGAGCATTCTCTTTTCGTTTATATGCTTTAAAAATATGGAAGGCTAGATATTCACTTTGCCTCCCTGATATTTGAGGAGTCGTCTCGAGCTATAACCTTGTCTAATTTGAATGAATCTTGTTTGAATCAACTCAAATCATGCAAAATAAAGAAATATATCCCAAGGATGTGACCCAAGAACTTCCCCCCAATGCTAAGGTACTCATAAATAACTCTTTAGAAAAATAAAGTAGGGGGATTGTAGGACTTTAGATAATGATAGACTTTAGATACCTGGCTTATGTGGATGTGTTCCCTATTTACATTGAGATGGTTCATGATATTGATTATAATCTGTACCACTATTAGGGGTATTTTTGTAGTTTTGTAGGTTATAGACCTTCTAAAGGTACAAGCTTAATTATTTGAAGATTGATTTTTGGTAAGAGTATGTTTGTTTCTATGTTTTCACACATTATTAGTAAAAGTTAAAATTATTTCTAGCCGTTCTTCTTCAATTTATCAAATTAGATTTATTAGAAGATTATATACTTATATTCTAATAAAATCAATGGGTAAAGAATTTAGAGTCATAGACATTTAGTGTTTGAGCACAAAGCATTGGATCTTGTCAAGAATATCAATTGTCCTACAACTTTAACTTCATAGTAGTCCCCGTCAAAAAACAACTTCATAGTAATCAGTAGATCTAGACAATCTAGTACGTTATACGTAGAAGATTAGATATAGTATTATATTCAGATAAAAACAATGGGTGATCGATGATTTAGTGTTTGAGCAGAAAAGCGTTAAATATTGTCCTCGATCGTGACGAAGTTTGTAGTGTTGCTCCAACTTGAGTACTTGACTAGTTGACTATACTGTATTGTTTTGTCTTGAATAGTGCAGTCACAACAGATCTGAAGAATTTAGGTTTCAAATCATTTTAGTCAATTACTCTAATACTATAATTAACCCGAATAATTTTCTTATTTTTATATTTTTAGATAAATAAGTTGAAGCTCCTTGAATGTAAGTCGGAAGGGGAGAATTGTTCCTTCCATAAGCTTCATAAACTAACTCTTTCAAAATCGGATGTATTGTCAACATTACTAGACCATCATCAGCTGTTCTTCGACAATTGGATTATAAAAGAGTTAGATATGAAGCTTACGGAAAGGTGAAACAGATGCTTTAATATTGGTTGATTCACGACCAAATGTTTTGTTCGTCTCGGTACACTGAAGTCTATTGGGCGTACTTGTCCTATCTCTGAGTGATCCAAGGCCCAAATTATTCAAAGCCCCCACATTTTGACTGGCCGAAGATGCTCACACCAAGGCTTAAGCCTTGGTCCCCTCTATGAAAAAGATGGAGTAAGACACAATAGAGCTGTTACTCACTTGGTGCCCAAATGATAATTATTGGCATTATTGGTGCAAGTCAATGAATCCAATATAAATAGACCTTAACGTGATCAGTAGCATCCAAATCACATACTCTCCCATTGCAATGAATGTGCTTTCTTATCTGATCCTAGTACTTGCGTTGATAGCAAGTGGATCATTTTGCTTGGCACAAACTAGTTTCGCTACAAAACTGATGGGAATGGCAACGGAAGAAGCAAAATTTCCTACCGAAACATTTGCTAGAAAGTTGCAGGCAGTGTCACCAGCCAGGAAGAAAAGAGGGAGAAGGCCAAGGACTCCGCCATCTCCGACTGCCAATCCTACAGTGTCACCTGTCGTTCCGTGGATCCCACCACCGCAATATTTCCCAACGCCACCACCAGCTTCATTTCCGCCTCCACCAGCTCCATTTCCACCTCCACCACCATGCCATCATTAAAATATAGTAAAAAACTTATATGGACTTGGTCCACATTAAATTAGCGTGGACCTAATGCTTATTCATGTGATTGATGAAAAAAAAAGGTCACGATATAAAAAAAATACATATGAAAAATGAGTAGATATAAATTGTGAAGTTTGACTATGTAAAAGTTCTTATGTCACAAAATGAAAATTTAATCGCTGATAAACTAATGTGGAAAAGAGTGACTATATTAAAAAAAACGATCATTTATGGTAGATATTAACCGTATAGGAAGATAATTTAAGATTTTAAAATGTTCTTATATGGAAAAAATGGCCACTATGTTGATAAGTGTTTTTGGTTCATAATAATATTATTGTGGACCAGGTCCACGCAAGACTAACTCTAAAATATAATACAATCAAAATTTATTTTATAAAGTTTTTTTCCTAGTCGCATTATGTAACCGACCTGTTCACACTCTCATCTACTCAATGTCGGTTTAGATCTTTCCAGATTGGTAGCTTTATATTTGGTTGGAACTTGGAACCCCCAAATAATTTTACGCTCTTCATGTTGAAGGATTATAATAGTTTTTATTCTTACGAGTTATGATATGTTTTGTAGGCAGTGAAAGTAGGTAGTAAATTAATAGACGGTGTTTATAGGGATTGTGAAGAAAGTTTCATGTAAATGTTCATGGTAAAACCTGTCAATCATTAAAAACTTTCTCTCTCATGTATAAATTTCTATGAAGTCCAATTCGCCTTAACAATGTCAACTATGGTTTGGATGCGAGTAGCTCCATTAACTTTGACTAATAGTCAAAACATTACCAATTATTCACATGGGTAAAGCATGTGTCATAAATGACACTGGCGGCCAAAAATTCTGCCGAAGCTGGGGAATCTCCGGCGGATTGTTTGGACGTCGGTGTTTTTTATGATATGTATTGCACTCATAACAAGAGTTGATGATGTTCTGGCTACCAATTTATAACACTCAATTTCATAATTGGGGTTATTGAGGCTAATTTTGCATAACTTATATTGTCTTTCCATTCTTTTGCCTTTTATTTTCATCCTTCTTTCTAGTTTTATTCCAATTTTGGCAAAAAAAAAAAGGATATATAAAATTATTTATTATCTTCATCTCTTATACCCACGAGTTTATATTATTGTTTTTGTGTTTTCTTCCTTATTTTATTGGTCTTCTTCTTCTAGCAAAATTAAAAGTTACTCACCCTTTTTCTCTTTTCATATTGTTAAAGTTTTAATTAATTTTATTTTAATTATGGGTTTGCTTTTATCTTTGTGGTGTATAGTATATATTCATTTGTTGTCCATTTTCATATTTGCAACATGCTCACGATCTTTTTTCAAAAGTTTATATTAGTCTTTTTTAGATTGAATATTGAAGTTCTTTTTGGGAAAAATATAGAAGAAAATAGTTATAAGTCCAAGGTGGTGTTGCCCATTGCACACAAGTCATAGACTCATAGTTGGTGATACAAAGGCCAGCTTTGTCAAATTAAAATGATTGAGATTCCTCGGCTCTAGCGGAATCTTTGGCGGTTGATGTCATTTATGACGCCAGTTGTGTCAATCCAATAGTTGATGATGTTTTGGCTATTAATCGAACTAGGTGGTGCTCCTTGCACCCAAGCTATAGTTTGTGGTATTGAGGTCAATTTTGCCTTTTTATTATGACTTTAAAGGTGGTATCTTGTGGTGATTCAATTACGACCAGCATTAGCATTAGACATGTTTTTTTTACAAAAAACAATCCATAAAAGGTTCATTACCATCATCATCGTATATTACCCACCAGGTTTCATGGTTCATATAGACATTTTAGGCTTTCGATTGAAAAAGTAGTTTAAAACTTTTAAGAAGTAATTATGATTTTTATTTACTCAAAAATTATAAAACAGCAGTAATTTTTTGTAAGAAAAACAAAAAGATGAAAAACAAGGATAATACGAAAAAGATTATATATAGCTCATTAGTTTCAGGAGCTATACAAAGTAACTTTTGAATTGAAGTTCTTTTAACTTCCAAAATTTTATTCAAGGTAGATGCCAAATATTTCACATTATTTCATCATCTTAGATGTTTCAATTTCTTATTATTTGAGGTAAGATAGGTAGAGTAAAATATAAAATTGTTGTTTAGCTAGACTTCAAACCAATGTGGCAATTGACGCACTAGATGACGCTGTTTATTTATGTTCATTTTGAGAGCTCGTATCTCGCACACAAGTTAGTCTGATTGATCATCTATGTGTTAAAAGGGTCACCTCTTTCTCTCTCTCTCCTCGTCTTCTAGTTGAATACTCCTTGTCTAAGATTACAACATGATGGAGTCAACTGTTACCAAATCAATAAATACATAGAGTAGAAAATTACTAACTAGGTTCACCACCCTCTATATTATAGCCCATGGCACATAGGAGTACATCATAGAAATATTGAAGAAGAAAGGCCAACACTAATAGAATAATTGTTTATTGTTGCGGGTCGATTCTTTAGCGTTTTACCCATACACAAAGAATAAACCACGTTAAAAGAAAAGGAAAATTCGAAAAACAACATATTGCTGCGGTTCTGGGTGGAAACCGCAACATTAGATATCAACGGTAATTTTCAAAATTGTTTGATTTGGTTTGACAAGATCTATTGCTGCGGTTCCCACCCAGAACCGCAACAATAGATTAAAATATTATTTTTTTAATAAAAATTTAATCTATTGTTGCGGTTTTGTGATGGAACCGCAACAATATCTCATTTGATTTCACAAAAGGCGCTAGGGTTTTCACTCATTTCATCCTCAATCCTTTTCACTCATTTGTGTAGCTTCACCCGTTTCTCTCTCCTCCTTCAAGTCAACT
The DNA here is from genome assembly GCA_947646795.1 of Beta lomatogona. Lineage (NCBI taxonomy): Eukaryota > Viridiplantae > Streptophyta > Magnoliopsida > Caryophyllales > Amaranthaceae > Beta > Beta lomatogona. Next base: position 133,931 of record CANSNZ010001455.1, read on the forward strand.
TTGCTCCTCTTTCCACCATTTCACTATTTTCTCTCTCCTCCTTCAAGTTTCCTTCGCTCCTCTTTCCCCCATTTTACTCCTTTCTCTCTCCTCGAGCTTCTCCTTCGTCTTCAGATCTACTCCTCCTCGACCTCTCTTTCCCTTATTTTGTTTCTTTCTCTCTCCTCCTCGACCTCCTTCGTCTTCAAGTTTGTTGTCCTCCTTCGCCGGCCAACAAGTCTGCCGGTGCATCTTCAAGTTTGCTGTTGAGGGCAGTGCGTGTTGGCTTCTTCGACCTTGTTCGCTGTCTTGAAAAGTTGAAGAAAAATCGACCAAAAGGTCGGCAAAATGAAGAACTTAGATCTGAAAGGTTGAAGAGAACGAACCGTAGGTTTTTTATTTTTCTGATCGTGTTCTTGGTCCTCTTGTATTAGAACAGAGTTTTTTTTGAAGAACTGCACTTTGTTTCCGGCGAGTTTGATCGTGTTCTTCGTTTTGTTTCCGGCGAGGTTTAAGAGATCTGGATTTTTTTGAAGAACTGCACGCATTTTTTTCTTTTGCGTTTTTATTTATTACGGTCCTTCAATCTTTTTATTCTGTACAAAATTATTTAATTGATAAAAGAATTTGATTATTTGATTTTAATTTGGTTGTATACTAGTATTATATTCTATAAATCTGCTTTTTTTTAATATTTGTGATGTTATCTTTCTATATTTTCTTACAGCAATTTTTTGTATTTTGATTTAGTTTATTAATTGGACCGATTATGTGGTACAAATTTAGGTAATAGTTGTGTTTTTTTTATTATTTATTGTAACAATTGTTTTAGGAATGTTACCATTTTATTTATTTATTGTGGTAGCAATTGTTTTCAAGTTCATAGGATACTAAGAAGTAGAATGGTTAAATTATAAGTTATGTATTTGGATCTATTAAAATTATATAAATGATAAGTTTAAGTCATGTATTTAGATCCATTAAAATTATAAGTTTTACCATATTTTATCACTTGATCTTGATAGCATTTTGCACAAAAAAAAATTTGACCTAACTTTTTGCTGCTGGTTTGACCGAAAACAACAGCAATAGGCTTCATTTTTTATTTACAAAAAGTTCTTGTTGCGGTTTTGGGTAGTAACCGTAGCAATAGGTAATTACCTATTGTTGCGCCCTTAATTGCGGCGCCGCCAAAACCGCAGCAATAGGCTACTAAATGATCGCCGCAATAAGCAATTATTCTGTACTAGTGCAAGTCAACCTAAACAATTTGAAGAAGAACAAGAACCTCACCTAGCAATACGCAGGTCTACAAGGCACAGAAAGCCAAATCCAAGATATACAAATGTTGCAATGGTTGAGGATGTAAAAGAGCCAAGTGGCTATGATGAGGCCGCTCGAAGCAGAGATTGGAGAAAAACCATGGAAGAAGAAATTCGAGCTCTACATCACATGGGAGTTAGTACCAAAGCCTCGAGAAGTTCTACCTATTTCTTGCAAATGGGTATACAAAGTGAAGACTAGACCTGATGGTACCATTGAAAGGTACAAGGCACGACTGATAGCTCGAGGATTTTCTTAGCAATATGGGATATACTATGGTGAAACATTTAGTCCAGTTGCAAAGATTACTACAGTTCTTGTTTTACTAGCACTTGCAGCTAGTAATTCTTGGAAGCTCTGGCCGATGGACTTTAAAAACGCATTTCTACATGGTGAGTTGGATAGGGACATATACATGGAACAACCTAAGGGGTTCGAGAGTTAGTCTTATCCACACTATGTATGCAAGTGGAAGAAGGCGCTTTATGGTTTGAAGCAGGCACCACGCGCCTGGTATGGAAAGATACCGGAGTTTATGTTACAGAGTGCTTATTATGTAGCACCAGCTGATTCGAGCTTATTTGTGAAAGCTCGAGATGGAAAGTTGGCAATAATTTTTGTATATGTGGATGATCTTATCATCACAGGAGATCGATTTTGAAGAGGAGATTCAACAAATAAGAGCTAATCTTTCAGTACGATTCCAAATGAAGGAGCTCGGAGAATTAAAACATTTTCTTGGTCTTGAAGTGGAGCAGACTAACGATGAGATAATTCTATGCAAACAGAAAAATGCCCGTGATCTTCGGCAAAAATATGGGATGGTTAATTGCAAGCCTATGTGAACTCCAATGGAGGTTAATGCAAGGTTATGTTTAGTCGAAGGCAAAGATCTAGAAGATGTGACAATGTACCGACAATAGGTGGGAAGTCTTATCCATCTCACATTATATGCAGTGAGTGTGATTAGTCGGTTTATGCAAAAACCGGTGAAATGTCACCTGGAGGTAGTACGAAGGATATTAAGGTACGTGAAAGGGACCATTGATTATGGAATCATGTACCGCAATGATAAAGATTTTGATGTTGTCGGGTACAGTGATGCTGACTATGCCGGTGAGCTTCACACACTTCGGTCAACTACTGGTTATGTGTTTAATTTGGGTTCTGGAGCAGTCTCTTGGTGTAGTAAGAGACAACCAACAATGTCACTGTCAAGTACTGAAGCATAATATAGAGCGGCAGCTACGGCTACATAAGAATGTGTGTGGTTGACGCAATTACTCAAGGATCTGCATCAACCAATTGATCGGGAAATCAAGTTATGCTGTGATAATCAGTCTGCTATACGTTTAGCGGAGAATCATGTTTTTCATGCAAGGACAAAACATGTGGAGATACATTATCATTTTGTACGAGAGAAGGTTCTACAAGGTGAAATTGAACTTGAGCAAGTGAATACAGAGGACCAAGTTGCAGATATATTCACAAAGGGTCTTGAAGGACCAAAGTTCGAAAAGCTCTGAAAACAACTTGGTATGACCTCTAGACTAACTCTGAGAAAGAGTAGTCGTTGAGGGGGAGTGTTAAAATGGTCACCTCTTACTCTCTGTCTCCTCATCTTCTGGATGAATACTCCTTGTCTAAGATTACAACATGATGGAGTCAATTGTTACCAACTCAATAAATGCATAGAGTAGAAAATAACTAGCTAGGTTCACCACCCTTTATATTATAGCCCACCTTAGTAGAAAAATGTAGAAGATTGTGTGTGAAAGCCATTTTATACGCAGTAGACTATGGCAATATAAATAGGGGCTTTGCTTGCCCATAGGGAGTGTGCTTAACTGTGTAAGTGCCAAGAGTAGTAGGAGAAAGTGTTAGAGACTTTGTGCTATCACTTTCATGTAAGTCTTCTACTATATAATATTGTGAGTGAAATGAAGTTGTTGTTTCTTACTAGATGTTAGCTACTGATCTTGAGCTAAACTCTTTAATCCAATATTATTTTGTTAATATTTCCACTTAAAATACTCCAAAATATCCTACAATTGGTACCAGAGCCATTCGTTCGGCAAATTTTTCGGGACCATTTTTTTGGCATAGTTATCGATCAGAGGCCGACATATCATAGCGGTAGAGTCAAAAATATTTTTGTCTATCTTTACGGTATGGGACCGTATTGGGAGGAGATTTTCCATTAGTGCACAGTCCGGGAATGTGAAGCTTGTTAGTCGGGGACCAAGCTTACTCGTGTATTGCCGAGCAACACCAAGTCACAAATGGCGGATATTGCTAGTTCATCTAGTAATATTGATAAACTTAACAATGGAAATTACGGTGGAGCACACGTATTCAATTCTATTTGTTGGGACAAGATCTTTAGGGTATAGTCGGTGGTAGTGAAGTTACAATACCAATAGAGCCTATAGAGTTAAAGAAGTAGAAGATTAGGGCCGAAAGAGCCACGTACGTGCTAGCAGCAACCGTCGAGGACGAGTTGCTATACCGGATCAAGGATGCGAAGACACCAAAGGAGGCGTGGGACACCCTTGCAACTTTGTTCTCTAAGAAGAATGATGCCCAACTTCAGCTTCTCGAAAATGAGTTGTTGTCGATCCGCAAAATATCACGACGGTGAATTAGTATTTCACCAAAGACAAAACTTTGTGTGAGCAAATCACAAAGTTAGATCCTGAAAATCCCATCACAGAGACGAGGATGTGCAGGATTATTGTCCACGGCTTAAAGCCTGGATATTGTAGCCTTGTCACAGCGATCCGAGGTTGGGCTACACAACCATCTCAAATTGAGTTCGAGAGTATAATAGCCAACCAGGAGGCTTTAGAAAATTAGATGTCTGGAGTTTCCGTCAAGGATGAAGAGAAAGCTTTTTTTGGCAACAAGAAGTCAAATAAGGGAGGTGATAAGACAGGCGAGTCAAGTAATCAACCTGGCAAGTCAAACAGACAGTTAGGGGGATTCAAAAAAGGACAACGTAGAGGAGGCTTCCGTCGAGGGGGAGCTCGACAAGATCAACAACAAGACGAGAAGGAAGGGAAAAATCAAACACGGCAAGATGTCGTGTGTTATAACTGCAAGAAGAAGGGACATTATGCTCGAGACTGTTGGTCTAAGCCAGCAGAAGGGGACGCTGCAACTTCGGCATAGCACAAAAGCCGAAGTGAAGTCGAGTGGGATGCCCAAGCATCCTACGTAGGCCCTGTTCTTTTGGACTTATTTTCAGCAAAAATAAGTAAAACTAAGTTCAGTTCAGCAAAAATAAGTAAAAATAAGTTCAGTTCAGCAAAAATAAGTTTAGTTCAGCAAAAATAAGTTCAGTCTTGTCTAATGTTGTAATTATTATTTTTGTTTTCAATATTATTATAATATTCTTATTATTATTAATATTATAATTATCATAACGATGAATTTGTATTTTATATTTTATATTTTTTTATTTTTATTATTATTAATTTTTTTTACTTTTTATTATTTATTTATTATTATTTTTATATATTATTATTTATTATTATTATTTATTATTTATTACTTATCATTTATTACTTATTATTTATTATATATTATTTATTATTATTATTTATTATTTATTATTTATTATTTATTATTTATTATTTATTATTTATTATTTATTATTTATTATTTATTATTTATTATTTATTATTTATTATTTATTATTTATTATTTATTATTTATTATTTATTATTTATAATTTATTATTTATAATTTATTATTTATTATTTATTATTTATTATTTATTATTTATTATTTATTATTTATTATTTATTATTTATTATTTATTATTTATTATTTATTATTTATTATTTATTATTTATTATTTATTATTTATTATTTATTATTTATTATTTATTATTTATTATTTATTATTTATTATTTATTATTTATTATTTATTATTTATTATTTATTATTTATTATTTATTATTTATTATTTATTATTTATTATTTATTATTTATTATTTATTATTTATTATTTATTATTTATTATTTATTATTTATTATTTATTATTTATTATTTATTATTTATTATTTATTATTTATTATTTATTATTTATTATTTATTATTTATTATTTATTATTTATTATTTATTATTTATTATTTATTATTTATTATTTATTATTTATTATTTATTATTTATTATTTATTATTTATTATTTATTATTTATTATTTATTATTTATTATTTATTATTTATTATTTATTATTTATTATTTATTATTTATTATTTATTATTTATTATTTATTATTTATTATTTATTATTTATTATTTATTATTTATTATTTATTATTTATTATTTATTATTTATTATTTATTATTTATTATTTATTATTTATTATTTATTATTTATTATTTATTATTTATTATTTATTATTTATTATTTATTATTTATTATTTATTATTTATTATTTATTGTTTATTATTTATTGTTTATTATTTATTGTTTATTATTTATTGTTTATTGTTTATTATTTATTATTTATAATTTATTGTAAATTTTTTATTGTTTATTGTTTATTATTTATTGTTTAGTGTTTATTGTTTAGTGTTTATTGTTTATTGTTTATTATTTATTATTTATTATTTATTATTTATTATTTATTATTTATTATTTATTATTTATTATTTATTATTTATTATTTATTATTTATTATTTATTATTTATTATTTATTATTTATTATTTATTATTTATTATTTATTATTTATTATTTATTATTTATTATTTATTATTTATTATTTATTATTTATTATTTATTATTTATTATTTATTATTTATTATTTATTATTTATTATTTATTATTTATTATTTATTATTTATTATTTATTATTTATTATTTATTATTTATTATTTATTATTTATTATTTATTATTTATTATTTATTATTTATTATTTATTATTTATTATTTATTATTTATTATTTATTATTTATTATTTATTATTTATTATTTATTATTTATTATTTATTATTTATTATTTATTATATATTATTTATTATATATTATTTATTATATATTATATATTATATATTATTTATCATTTATTATTTATCATTTATCATTTATCATTTATCATTTATTATTTATTATTTATTATTTATTATTTATTATTTATTATTTATTATTTATTATTTATTATTTATTATTTATTATTTATTATTTATTATTTATTATTTATTATTTATTATTTATTATTTATTATTTATTATTTATTATTTATTATTTATTATTTATTATTTATTATTTATTATTTATTATTTATTATTTATTATTTATTATTTATTATTTATTATTTATTATTTATTATTTATTATTTATTATTTATTATTTATTATTTATTATTTATTATTTATTATTTATTATTTATTATTTATTATTTATTATTTATTATTTATTATTTATTATTTATTATTTATTATATATTATTTATTATATATTATTTATTATATATTATATATTATATATTATTTATCATTTATTATTTATCATTTATCATTTATCATTTATCATTTATTATTTATTATTTATTATTTATTATTTATTATTTATTATTAATTATTTATTATTTATTATTTATTATTTATTATTTATTATTTATTATTTATTATTTATTATTTATTATTTATTATTTATTATTTATTATTTATTATTTATTATTTATTATTTATTATTTATTATTTATTATTTATTATTTATTATTTATTATTTATTATTTATTATTTATTATTTATTATTTATTATTTATTATTTATTATTTAATCCCTCCGTCTCAGAAAGATCTGAACACTTATTGGAACACGTAGTTTAAGGTGATAAGTTGTGGTGTGGTTATCAAATGTTATTTTATTTAAAAAGTAGATGTGATAGGAGTTGGTGGAGTATGTTTTATTAAAGGATAGAGAAAGTTGGGTAACTTTTTATTGATGAAAAGTAGAGTGTGGGCCAAAGATGTGTAAAAGAAATAATATATTAATGGTGGGACCATGCCAAGAATGGAAGTGTTCAAACTAATTTGGGACAAACATAAAAGGAAAATGTTCAGACTATTCTGGGACAGAGGTAGTATTATTTATTATTTATTATTTATTATTATTTTTATATATTATATATTATTATTTATTTTTTATTATTTATTATTTATTACTTTTTATTTATTATTTATCATTTATCATTTATCATTTATCATTTATCATTTATCATTTATCATTTATCATTTATTATTTATTATTTATTATTTATTATTTATTATTTATTATTTATTATTTATTATTTATTATTTATTATTTATTATTTATTGTTTATTATTTATTGTTTATTATTTATTGTTTATTATTTATTGTTTATTATTTATTGTTTATTGTTTATTATTTATTATTTATTATTTATTGTAAATTTTTTATTGTTTATTGTTTATTATTTATTGTTTAGTGTTTATTGTTTAGTGTTTATTGTTTATTGTTTATTATTTATTATTTATTATTTATTATTTACTATTTATTATTTATTATTTATTATTTATTATTTATTATTTATTATTTATTATTTATTATTTATTATTTATTATTTATTATTTATTATTTATTATTTATTATTTATTATTTATTATTTATTATTTATTATTTATTATTTATTATTTATTATTTATTATTTATTATTTATTATTTATTATTTATTATTTATTATTTATTATTTATTATTTATTATTTATTATTTATTATTTATTATTTATTATTTATTATTTATTATTTATTATTTATTATTTATTATTTATTATTTATTATTTATTATTTATTATTTATTATTTATTATTTATTATTTATTATTTATTATTTATTATTTATTATTTATTATTTATTATTTATTATTTATTATTTATTATTTATTATTTATTATTTATTATTTATTTTTTATTATTTATTTTTTATTATTTATTTTTTATTATATATTATTTATTATATATTATATATTATATATTATATATTATATATTATTTATCATTTATTATTTATCATTTATCATTTATTATTTATTATTTATTATTTATTATTTATTATTTATTATTTATTATTTATTATTTATTATTTATTATTTATTATTTATTATTTATTATTTATTATTTATTATTTATTATTTATTATTTATTATTTATTATTTATTATTTATTATTTATTATTTATTATTTATTATTTATTATTTATTATTTATTATTTATTATTTATTATTTATTATTTATTATTTATTATTTATTATTTATTATTTATTATTTATTATTTAATCCCTCCGTCTCAGAAAGATCTGAACACTTATTGGAACACGTAGTTTAAGGTGATAAGTTGTGGTGTGGTTATCAAATGTTATTTTATTTAAAAAGTAGATGTGATAGGAGTTGGTGGAGTATGTTTTATTAAAGGATAGAGAAAGTTGGGTAACTTTTTATTGATGAAAAGTAGAGTGTGGGCCAAAGATGTGTAAAAGAAATAATATATTAATGGTGGGACCATGCCAAGAATGGAAGTGTTCAAACTAATTTGGGACAAACATAAAAGGAAAATGTTCAGACTATTCTGGGACAGAGGTAGTATTATTTATTATTTATTATTTATTATTATTTTTATATATTATATATTATTATTTATTTTTTATTATTTATTATTTATTACTTTTTATTTATTATTTATCATTTATCATTTATCATTTATCATTTATCATTTATCATTTATCATTTATCATTTATCATTTATCATTTATCATTTATCATTTATTATTTATTATTTATTATTTATTATTTATTATTTATTATTTATTATTTATTATTTATTATTTATTATTTATTATTTATTATTTATTATTTATTATTTATTATTTATTGTTTATTGTTTATTATTTATTATTTATTATTTATTATTTATTATTTATTATTTATTATTTATTATTTATTATTTATTATTTATTATTTATTATTTATTATTTATTATTTATTATTTATTATTTATTATTTATTATTTATTATTTATTATTTATTATTTATTATTTATTATTTATTATTTATTATTTATTATTTATTATTTATTATTTATTATTTATTATTTATTATTTATTATTTATTATTTATTATTTATTATTTATTATTTATTATTTATTATTTATTATTTATTATTTATTATTTATTATTTATTATTTATTATTTATTATTTATTATTTATTATTTATTATTTATTATTTATTATTTATTATTTATTATTAATTATTTATTATTTATTATTTATTATTTATTATTTATTATTTATTATTTATTATTTATTATTTATTATTTATTATTTATTATTTATTATTTATTATTTATTATTTTGTTATTTATTATTTATTATTTATTATTATTATTTATTATTATAAAATAATAAAATAATAATAATAAGTATTGACAATATTATGTTAATGCAGTTTAGTTCAGCAAAAATAAGTTCAGTTCAGCAAAAATAAAATAAGTTCAGTTCAGTTCAGCCAAAATAAGTTCAAAAGAACAGGGCCGTAGTTGAAGAGGAGCAGATCTTCGACATGGAGGTAGTGTCACCCAGCAGGATGGAAACACAGGAAGTTGCACTTGTCGTAGTGAACGACAAGATGATCAATTACAAAGATGATTGGATCGTCGATTCCGATTGCTCTAATCTAATGACTCGAGACAAAGAGAAATTTCTGAGCATGTGTGCCTATAAGCGAATAACAACTAACAACTCAGAATTGCCAATAACCCATATTGGCAAGGCAGTGGTGATTCCACGATTTAGCAACAAGCAAGTTGAACTGGATAATGTCTACCGTGTTCCTGGTATGACAAAGAACCTGTTGTCAGTTTCACAGTTAACGACATCCGGGAACCATGTTATTTTCGGTCCTCGTGACGTGAAGGTGTACAAGACGATGGAAGGAAATTCTTCTCCTATCTTAGAGGGACAACGTCTTGAACCAGTCTATGTAATGTCTGCTGAAGCAGCATATGTAGACAAGGCGAGGAAAATGAGACAACTGATTTATGGCATGCACGCTTGGGTCACGTGAGCTACAACAAGATCAAGGTGATGATGAAAAATTCGATGCTCAAGGGTCTTCCTCAACTAGATGTCAAGGAAGATATAGTTTGTGCTGGATGTCAATTTAGTAAGGCACACCAACTTCCATATGAAGATTCGAAATTCAAATCGAAGGAACCTTTGGAGTTGGTTCACTCAGATCTATTTGGTCCAGCAAAGCAACATTCGGTGAGTGGCTTACGTTACATGATAACTTTCATTGATGATTTTTCAATATTTGTGTGGGTTGATTTCATGAAAGAGAAATCCGAAGCATTTGGAAAGTTTAAGTTGTTTAAGGAAACAATAGAAAAAGAAGTAGGGGGCAAAATTCGGTGTGTACATACCGACAACGGAGGAGATTATACATCTAGAAAATTCTCCCAATTCTTGCAAGGTTGCAAGATCCGACGCCAGCTCACTTGTCCAAATACTCCACAACAAAATGGAGTAGCTGAGAGAAAGAATCGACATCTTGCAGAGACATACAGAAGCATGTTACATGCCAAGAACGTGCCACCCCGTTTTTGGGTCGAGTGTATGAAAACAGCGACACATGTGACAAATTGATTACCTCAGGCGAGACTCGAATTTGTCTCACCATTTGAAAAGCTAAGAAAGATGAAGCCAGCAGTGAGCCATTTTTGAGTTTTCGGATATGTATGCTACGTCTTTGTTCCTAAACATGCGCACCAAGTTTGATAAAAAGGCTATTTGTTGTACCTTTGTCGGATACGATGATCAGAGGAAAGGTTGGAGGTGTTGTGATCCAACAACAGATAAATGACACGTGTCACGAAATGTGGTGTTTGATGAAGCATGATTTTGGTGGTCACCACAAGCTGTAATATTGCCAGACTCGAAGGAGATCGAGGAAAAGCTTCAAGAAAAGATAAACGAGAAAGACGGAGGTCAGTCTAGTCAAGATGGTGGTAGTCTTGAGATTGAGATTTCTCAACCTACATCACCAGAAAGTCCATGGCAAATAGGAGCACATCATAGAAATAATAAAGAACAAAGGCCAAGTCATACTGAATAATTTGAAGAAGAAGAAGAAGAAGAACCTCACCCAGCACTATGCAGGTCTATAAGGCATGCAAATTATAAGCCAAATCCAAGATATGCAAATGCTGCAATGGTTGAGGATGTAAAAGAGCTAAGTAGCTATGATGAGCCAGCTCGAAGCAGAGATTGGAGAAAAATTATGGAAGAAGAAATTCGAGTTCTACATGAGAATGAGACTTGGGAGTTAGTACCAAAGCCTCGAGAAGTTCAACCTATTCTTGCAAAAGGGTATACAAAGTGAAGACTAGACCTGACCATTGAAAGGTACAAGGCAGGAGTGGTACCTCGAGGATTTTCTTAACTATATGGGCTAGACTATGATGAAACATTTAGTCCAGTTGCAAAGATTACTACAGTTCGTGTTTTACTAGCACTTACAGCTAGTAATTCTTGGAAGCTCTGGCAGATGGACGTTAAAAATGCATTTCTACATGGTGAGTTGGATAGAGATATATACATGGAACAACCTAAGGGGTTCGAGAGTCAGTCTTATCCACACTATGTATGCAATCACTACAACATAATTGACCTTAAGTAACACGAATTGGTAACACATTTTGAGGTATGACATTGGTTGATCATAAGGTAACAGTTTTGTAACACTTTTTTGAATTTGTAACACTTAGAGTAACACTTTTGAAATAGGTCATAATTTTAAGTAACACTATATAAATAGGTAACATTTTGAGAGAATTTACTTTGAATAAGGTAACACTTCAAGTAACACCTACAAAGTGTTAGAGCCAAATCACTTCACGTAACACCTACAAAGTGTAATTTAAAAAAAAAAATCATAGCCAAAAAATCATAAATTTTTATATCAATTGTATTGAGTTCTAATCCGAAATTTCGGTGATTAACTTCAGCGCCAACATCCTTTCCCCAAAACAAACCTCGTATAGTACAACAAAAAATGAAAAAGAACATAACACAATCCCTAGGTTTTACGGTGACTAGTAACCGAAGTCCGAGAAGAAACCGCCATCGCCACTGGCCTGCTACCACCTCTAATCTTCCATCGGTAACAAACTACGTTTCATCTGAAGGCCAATTTCACCATTCTTCATCTGCTAATTGTGTCAAGGTATTTGTTATTGAAATTTATTTTGAGGGGGTTATTCGAGAAATTGTGTTTGCTTAATTAGAGATTGCTTCCTAAATTTCGATATTTAATGGTATTTGATGCTTGCATGATTTACGTTATGCTTAATTCTATGAGACTTTGAAGTATATTAGAATTCTGTTTTTTTTTTTTTTGGAGTTTTCCCTCTCGAAATTCTTTTAGTACTGCACTATCTGATGATACTGTTATGAGGTTTGTTTTTATTATATTTTGGAGTTGAGAATTTTGCTTATTGTAGGCGTTGATTTTTAATTCCTTTAATGCCTACACGCGGTGTGAGCGCGTTTATTTGACTACCCCATTATTAAGGTTTTATTAAAAATATGTTTTTGAAGTCGCCAACAATTCTTTAGAGGAAGAATCGTAAACCCAATTGGATATTGAAACAGAAGGGACATTTTAGGGACTTATCCAATGTAGATTTCCTCGTCATGACTCCGTAGATGGTCAGGAACCAAAAAGTGAGTTCGGGGGTGAGGGTACAATATAGTCAGGACCTATATTGCCCATTGTTGGCCTATACTAAATAACGATTCACATCAGATTTTATGCAATAGAACAATCAAACAATATTTTAAAGCACCCTATAAATAATTAATCTAGATGGGTTCAGGAAACACACAAAAAGACTAATTATTTAGTGACCAGTTATTATGCAATCATTTTACAAGGTTCCTAGCAGGTTGTCCAAATTATCTGAATTAATGAGAACAATTCTTTAGGTCTTGTTTAGCATAATAACATGTGGGTGATAAAAAGGCATGCAGGACAGTCATATAATATGAATAATAAATTGAAAATAAGAAAAGAAAATAATGCAGGGAGTTAGTATAATATATACAATACTTACAATCACGGGAATATATTAATAACCTACATCATGAATAAAGTGTTAGTAACTTCAAGAAAATAATAAAAATAAATTAAGAAAATAAAGGTGGTTAATTTAGTTGACCCTTAGAAATTATACCACGTTCCGTGGTCGTTGATTTGTACGGATCTTGGAAAATTGAATTGTACGAGTTTTTTAAAAAAAGATTTGTGTTTTGTGAAATATGTTGCATTGATAACGAAATATGGGTGCCAAGAATCAATCTTTATGATGGATGGTGATTAAATGGCAGCTTAGAAATTAGGTGATGTAGGATATTGTTTTGTATGGAGTCAGTAGGTGTATTAGTTTATAGTAGCAGTAGGGGGATTTTCTGATTATGAAGAATTAGGAGTAGTAGTTAGGCGGTGAGTGTGGTGAGAGAATAAAGGTGTAGCGTGTGATGATGATGATCAATAGGTGTTGGCGTGAGATTAGGGAGATTAGTATTTAGGCTGTGTGGAGTGATAAGGTGTGTTGACCGAAGGATTTTTGTGAGATGTCGTGGGTTTGTGTTTTTGAGAGCTTTGTGTGAGACGAGTGTTTTTTGTCAGGAATGAGTCGTGAGATAATATCAGATGGAGGATATATATATATAGGTTTAGGTAGTTGGGTTGCAATAGGTTTTTGAAAACAATTAGGTCTCTAAAAGATTTTTTATTAAAAAAGATTTTAAAAGAGTTAGTAAGAGATATTTAAAATCACTTTGGGAAAAGATGATTTTTATAAAAGATCTATTTATTAATAAAACTAATTAATAAAAATAAAATAATCCTATTAATTCAATTGGGCTAGAAAAGGTGTTTTATAAAATTGGGCTTTCACAAAACTGTTTTTAAAAGGTTTTCAAAGATGGACCTTTAAAAGGTTATTTTAAATATTTTAGAAAGTGGGCTTATTAAAACTAGTTATAAAAAAGGTTTGCAGAAATGAGTTAATAAAATGAGTTAGAAAATGGATTTGGGCTTAAAACATTATATTTTAGACTCGTTATTTATTCTTTCCTTGATCCGGACCAATTGGAGCAGGGTATTGGTCATCATAGGGTACTAAATGGGGCGACACGATTATGTGTCTACGGAAGCCCCCATTTTGACTGAGGTTTAGAAAATCGAAAGTCAAAGTATACTTGTCGGGACGGAGAATGACTCTGGATGCTCTGCAATCCATAATCACTCTTTTACGCCAGTACCTGCAAAATAAGCAAAAGTTTCAGGAACAGACATATATGAAACAAATTTGCAAAATAAATGTAAATTTGCAAAAATGAAATGATATAGGTGAAGAGAAATCATGAGCTATTATGGTCCCCCTCCAGGGTGTTGATGACGTGTAGAGCTATTATGGTCCCGCTCCAGGGTGTTAATGATGTGTAGAGCTATTATGGTCCCTCTCCAGGGTGTTGATGACGTGTAGAGCTATTATGGTCCCGCTCCAGGGTGTTGATGATGTGTAGATCTATTATGGTCCCGCTCACGACGGGATAGATCTATTAATGGTCCGGCTCACGACGGGATAGATCTATTAGTGGTCCGGCTCACGACGAGATAGAGCTATTATGGTCCTGGTTCACGACGGGATAAAGCTATTAATGGTCCGGCTCACGACGGGATAGAGATATTAATGGTCCGGCTCACGACGGGATAGAGATATTAATGTTTCGGCTCACGACGGGATAGAGCTATTAATGGTCCGGCTCACGACGGGATAAAGCTATTAATGGTCTGGCTCACAACGGGATAGAGCTATTATGGTCCGACTCACGACGGGATAGAGCTATTATGGTCCGGATCACGACGGAATTGAGCTATTAATGGTCCGGCTCACGACAGGATAGAGCTATTAATGGTCCGGCTCACGATAGGATAGAGCTATTAATGGTCCGGCTCACGACGGGATATAGCTATTAATGGTCCGACTCACGAGTAGATAGAGCTATTATGGTCCGGCTCACGACGGGATAGAGCTATTATGGTCCGGCTCACGACGGGATAGAGCTATGAATGGTCCGACCCACGACGGGATAAAGCTATTAATGATCCGACCCACGACGGGATAGAGCTATTAATGGTCCTGCTTCAGGGTAATGATGATGGTTCGCAGAGCTAACAGTATGTTTTCCGCTGTTAATACTCCTGAGTACTTGTTGTCTCTCGAGCAAGATTTGTGTGGAGTATAGCATGTTGGAAGAATGGCCAAATTGTATTTGTGTTGCTGATTTAAAAATAGGTTAGTTTTGTCGCGCTCAATGTCAAATTGTAACGAAAATTTTAATTCATTGGAAGTTGAGAGTGTGGGCCCCACTTGTCTAAGAAGCCCCCAAGCGTGTTGTATAGGATTGTGTGCCAGACGCACAGGCCTGCGCTTGGCGTGGGATGCTGCGAGGACGCAATTTGCTACGTGCGATGTCATAATCAACATTTGAATTCATAAGGAGTTGAGCATGTGGGCTCCACTTGGCTAAGAAGCCCCCAAGCGCTCTGTAAAGGGTTGTGCGCCAGTCGCACATGCCTGCGCTTGGCGTGAGATGCTGCGCTGGACACAGTCTGCTGCGTGTGGCACAGCGTTGTCGGTGCGCTGGACGTACCATGTATATAGTGCTTGTCTTCTGTTGTTAATTTATTGTGGTTCGAAGACCTTGGCAAAATATAACTCGTATATAGTCGCTTAATGTTAGGTACCTGTGAATACAAATAACACACAGATATACAGACAAACAACTAGGGGACATGCATGTGTCCCGTGATGTGGGTGCTAGTGTATGAATAGGAAAAGACTTGACCTAAACAGAGTGACCTCTAACACTCTAGACTTAAAGGTGCTATCGTGTATGCATACATGTGTGTGTGTGTGTGTGTGTGTGTGTGTGTGTGATTCGATGATTGATGCTAGGATCATATGGCTAAGGACGAAGGATGCAATGCTTGACACAATGTTTGGATGATGCAGATATGTAATGCAAATGTAGAGATGTGACACTAATGCAGAGATATGACACTAATGCAGATGATATGATCTGATGATTTATCGTTCCATTAAAAGCTCAAAATTTTCGTTTTTGAAAACTGTTTTGGAAAGAAGAGAAATGGGAAGCCCCCAAGGATGATCCACGTAGGTTATGTTTGATTTGAAATGTGTTGTATTTGTTACGGGCCTAAGTGAGCCCATAAAACAGTTAGGATCTCATATGGGTCTGGAGCCCACAATCTTCTGTATGGACTCGTAATGAAGTCCTTATCAAGGTACACATGGAGCCCAATGATGATCTATTCAGTTAATAGATCGTGTTTGATTTGAAATACGTTATAAAACGAGCTTTTGTAGCGCTTGAGTTGTATATGCTCCGAGGTTTGTATGACAAGG
This sequence comes from Beta lomatogona, assembly GCA_947646795.1. Lineage (NCBI taxonomy): Eukaryota > Viridiplantae > Streptophyta > Magnoliopsida > Caryophyllales > Amaranthaceae > Beta > Beta lomatogona. Next base: position 150,762 of record CANSNZ010001455.1, read on the forward strand.
GCCTAAGTGAGCCCGTGAATAGGTGCAATGTTACATTTGTGCGGGTTTAAAACCCAAGATGTCATATATGGACTCGTAATGAAGTCCTTCAATAGGTCGGGACTTGCAGCCTACGATTTTCTGGATGGACCAGTGATGAAGCCCCAAGCAAGATGGAGTTGATGAAGCATCCAACTTGATTGCTTGATTTTGAAGATATCTCATCACGCTTAGCGGAAGTTCCGACCAAAGATTCCAAAAAGGGTTCCTAAGATGAAAAAGTCAAGAAAGGCCAAAGAAAGGAACACTCAAAGGATAAGGCGCGGTCATAGCGCTGAGCGTTGAAAGGTTATGCTAAGGTTGGCTTAGAAGCGATTATGCGGCTTAGAAAAAGAAAGTGATTAGAATAAGAAAAGGCAGAGTCATAATGAATCGACTCACGCAATGACGTAAGCTAATGATGCAGGTTTAAATCCCAGTCTAGTTCTTAAGGTAGGGATGAGCATTGAAAATTCATGATTTAGCGATCGCGCTTTTCTCATGGGCCGAGGCGAGCCTTAAAAATATGTTTTGAATTAAATGGCATGCCTCAAAATAGGTTGCCTACGTATCCATGATGGAAGCAGGCCAGTTGTAGCTCTTAACATTTTAATCAATGGCCTAGCATTTTAATCGGTCTTTGGCAAGGGTGGATAATGATGTTGGTTTAGTTCGGTTTTAAGCGGTTGGACCTCAGGGTGAGGTTTCCTACGTATCTTTAGCAGAATCAGACCATTCGTAGTTCAGTCTGATGAATGAGAAGATGCCCTGACTTTTGCCTAAGTCGCCGTTTTGGGTTTTCGACGGGATAGGGCATTGGTTTGTCTTTAACGGCTTATCGGGATGCGACATGAATGGTTATGGATTGCTTGAGGGAAGGTTTGTTAGATATATGATTTGGCTTGTAATGATTTTTGGTTGTTGAGGTTAGGGCCGATTGGTTAAAGTTTTGGTTGAAGGTTAAAGGTTTTGAAAGAAATACATTTGACAAATATATTGATGGGCTTATTTGCAACACTTATTTTTTTCTTCATATTTTGCACTTTTTATTTTTTCATCATTTTGTTTCTTTTTTTATGCGTCATTTTTGCTTTGATTTTTCTTGTTGGCTTTTGGTTTTTTTTTTTTTTTTTTATGTTGCTCTTTTTCTTTACTTGCCCTTTATATTGAATTTGTTGTCAATGTACTTTCCATGAGGTAGGTTAAAGGGGTGGGGGGGGGATGTTATGTATTTAAATTGAAATGGAGGAATAGTTGTAATGAAGGGAGGAATGTCTCTTTTATGCCAATTGTTTATTGCCTTTATTAGACTAGTCATGAGAATTAGAAATTCATTTCATTTAAGGCGACAATCGTGATTTTCAGTGATGCTCATTAGTGCGAGGTTAGAAAGAAATACTCATTTTTAATTGAAAATTATGAGTACATGCAATAAAAAGGTAAATCCTATATTAGACTGGAAAAAACAAGAGAGATGAAACAGAAAATCAAATTAAATCCTAAGTCTAGACTCCTACGTCGCATGACAAGACAGCTTTGTTGCTTCAATCTTCATGAGGTCTCTTTATAAACGAAAAGAGAAGCACTGTATTTTTTTCGCGTTGATTGGACCTAAGCGAGTCCAAGTGTTTTAATGAATATATGCTATTAGGACTGATGCTGCATCTTTGTAGTTTGGGTCAGATAGCAATCCTTTGTACCCATGTCAACGACCCCTATCCTATTTGGGACCTTGTTCGAGAGAATCGAAAGTCTTCCCTATTCTATCATGTCGTGAATGAGGTGCTTTAATCTATAGCAATCGTTAGTTCTATGTCCATTCCCTCTATGGTATTTGCAATAGGCGTTTTTATCCCAATCTGACCCTTTTCTGTCTTTCTTAGGATCTGGAGTGGGTCCTATAGGATAGAGCAACTTTCTAAAATGAAGATACTCGAACATAGCACCATAGCTCATATGTGATGATATGAATTCCCCCTTAGGCTTTCTGCTAGGCGTTGGTGCGGGTCTGGAATGTATCTCAGTAAGTGCTTGGGCTTTAGGAGAATCATCAATAATTCTTTCGCCTTCTCTAGAGCGAGACAAACTTTTAGGGATTGATTTGATGGTAGGGTTTATCAACGGACTATGTTGTGTGATGTCATGTAGTTCATTGATCCTTTGTCGGTCAGTCGTGATTGCGATTAAACTATCTGGTGCCTTGTACTGTACCTTTGGTCTGGCAACACGTGCTACAAGGTCCACGAGTGTCCCCTTTAACTCATCAACTTGTTCTTGAGGTGCACTTGACATAATGGGAGAATGTATGTTGTTTTAAAAAAGTTGAGCTTCTAGAAACGAATCTGAATATCCTAAATGAATGGCGAGTTTTGTTTTTTAATTTTTTTTTGGATGCATCTACACCTAATACATGTATGAATGACTTTTTTGGATGGATCTAGACCTAATGCATGTATGCATGACTCAATCTATGCGTTCGAACCTGTAAAGGCTGCCTACATATCCCAAAAGAGGGAATCAGATCGCTTGTAGTTCAGGACTACTAAATGCGGAATGCATGAGATGAAATAGAGAGTATGGATGCAATGAGACTTCTAAATGTCTAATAACTCTAGTTATGCATGTAGTTTATGAACAATGGACTATGCAATGCAAAAGGATTCTAGTATGAATGCAGTCCCAATTGACAAGAAATTCTAATGACTTCAGAATCCTTGACTTGATAGACTTCTAATGACGTTAGAATTATATATTTGACGGACTTTCAAGGATGCTAGACTCCTAATGTGCATGAAACTCTAGTGGACCTAGACTCCTAAAGTGAATGAAACTCTAGTGGACCTAGAATCCTAAAATAGATGGATTCTAATGGATTTAGACTCCTAAGATCGATAAAATTTTAATGGTTTTAGACTCCTATTATGCATGGACTTTCTATGGATTATATACTTCTAAGATGGATGAGACTCAAGCGAATGAAGACTCCTAACGTGGACAGAGTTAGACGAGGTTAAGAACTCTAAATGGAGTGAAACTGGATGAACCTAGATATATGGGCTAAATAGACTTCTAGTGGAGTTAGAATTCCTAAGAGGGTGAGATATTTACAACAAGATGGACACAAAAAAAAAAAAGTCTATACTGATGTGCACATAAAGGATGGATAATATACATGAAAGGGTGAATTTTTGAAAAAGATAGGGGATAAGAGATGAGATGAAATTTTGAAAAAGATAGGAGAATAATTTTCGAAAAGGTTAGGTGATACTCCCTCCGTTTCTTTTTAATCTACACACTTTCCTTTTTGGTCCGTTTCTTTTTAATCTACACACGGTTGGTTTTTCTATTTTTGGTAACATGTCACATCTATTTTCTCCTCTTTTTCCACCCATATCATCCACTTTTAATATTTTAACCCACTTTTTAATTTCTCTCTCTCACTTTTCAATTTCTATCTCCACCTTTTCAGATTATCTCTCATACTTTTGCACTTTCTCCTTGGTTCTCCCCCAAAGTGAAGTGAGTAAATTAAAATGACACGGAGGGAGTATAATTTTAACAAATTGGAGATGGATTTGAAAAAGAATATGAGATTGTTTTTTTTATTTAAAAAAAGGATAGGAGATATAGTTTGGTAAAAGGTTGGGATAGAATTTTCAAAATAGATAGGGGATTAAAGATTGAAATATTTTGAGATGGATTTTTTTTTTTTTTAAACAAAAAAGATGGAGATATTTTGTTTGTGAAAAATGGATTAGAGGAAAAAGAAAGGATGTTGGTACATCAAACATAAATCAGGCGCGGCAAAGCAATCAAACAATTGAATGCGTCAATCGCAGGTTGATGCGAGGGACAACATGATGATGAACGAAACGCAGGGAAGGCAGTGCGTCAAATGCACTTGTGTGCGCTGAACGCTGGAATAAAGCGAAACACGCATATTAGCTGCGCTGAACGCACGGAATCGCCTTGCACGCATACTACGACGCAATACGCATTCGGAAATTCGTTTCTTCATTTTTTCTTTCTTTGCGTAAATTCGTTCGATCGTTTTTTACTCGAAATGTCGCACAATGCACAATTAATTGAAGGCACGCACACACAAATATGCACAAATAGGGTAATAGTATGCAAAGTTCCAACCTAAAGTCAAGTTCTACATTTGAGTACTATGGTGAGGTTTAGGTTAAGGCTGAAAAGGGCCCATGACGAAGAGAATGATCCTACGCTTCGTACTTTTTCTTAAAAAGGTGGCCACGTGTAAGATACACTCCAGTTCTCAAGTCAGGAACAAAAGAACAATGCCATGGTTGGGTAGATTTGCTTATGACAAAGATCCAACACTATCGCTTAGGAAGCTTTTTGGAAGGACAAAGCACAAACCCCCCGGGGGTGACCTCACACATAGAACATGTGCTAATGAGGCAAGGTAGATTGTCCTTATGGTGGCTGAACAATAGCCATGCACAATGCAAAACTGTATATTATTCTAAGGCATAAAATAAGAATGAATCGTATTTTTCAAGTTTCACCCACTCATTTTAATTTTTTTTTTTTAAAAAAAAATCCTACCCAGTGAAGTCGCCAAATTGTAGGCGTGGATTTTTAATTCCTTTAATGCCTACACGCGGTGTGAGCGCGTTTATTTGACTACCCCATTGTTAATGTTTTATTAAAAATATGTTTTTGAAGTAGCCAACAATTCTTTAGAGGAAGAATCATAAACCCAATTGGATATTGAAATGGAAGGGACATCTTAGGGACTTATCCAATGTAGATTTCCCCGTCATGACTCCATAGATGGTCAGGAACCAAAAAATGAGTTCGGGGGTGAGGGTACAATATGGTCAGGAATTGTATTGCCCATTAATGGCCTCTACTAAATAACGATTCACACCACATTTTATGCAATTGAATAATCAAACAATATTTTAAAGCACCCAAAAAATAATTAATCTAGATGGGTTCAGGAAACACACAAAAAGACTAATTATTTAGTGACCAGTTATTATGCAATAATTTTACAAGGTTCCTAGCAGGTTGTCCAAATTATCTCAATTAATGAGAACAATTCTTTAGGTCCTGTTTAGCATAATAACATGTGGGTGATAAAAAAGGCATGCAGGACAATCATATAATATGAATAATAAATAGAAAATAAGAAAAGAAAATAATACATGGAGTTAGTATAATATGTACAATACTTACAATCACGGGAATATATTAATAATCTACATCATGAATAAAGTGTTAGTAACTTCAAGAAAATTATAAAAAAAAATTAAGAAAATAAAGGTGGTTAATTTAGTTGACCCTCAAAAATTATGCCACCGTCCAGGGTCGTTGATTTGTACGGATCTTGTAAAATTGAATTGTACGAGTCTTTAAAAAAATGATTTGTGTTTTGCGAAATATGTTGCGTTGATAACGAGGTGCCAAGAATCAATCTTTATGATGGATGGTGATTAAATGGCAGCTTAGAAATTAGGTGCTGTAGGATATTGTTTTGTATGGAGTCAGTAGGTGTATTAGTTTATAGTAGCAGCAGGGGGAGTTTCTGATTATGATGAATTAGGAGTAGTAGTTAGGCGGTGAGTGTGGCGAGGGAGGATAAAGGTGTAGCGTGTGATGATGATGATCAATAGGTGTTGGCGTGAGATTAGGAAGATTAGTATTTAGGCTGTGTGGAGTGATAAGGTGTGTTGACCGAAGGTTTTTTGTGAGATGTCGTGGGTTTGTGTTTTTGAGAGCTTTGTGTGAGACGAGTGTTTTTTGTCAGGAGTGAGTCGTGAGATAATATCAGATGGAGGATATATATAGGTTTAGGTAGTTGGGTTGCAATAGGTTTTCGAAAACAATTAGGTCTTTAAAAGATTTTTTATTAAAAAAGATTTTAAAAGAGTTAGTAAGAATTAATTAAAATCACTTCAGGAAAAGATGATTTTTATAAAACATATATTTATTAATAAAACTAATTAATAAAATTAATTAATTCTATTAATTAAATTGGGCTTTCACAAAACTGTTTTTAAAAGGTTTTCAAAGATGGGCCTTTAAAAGGTTATTTTATAAACATTTTAGGAAATGGGCTTAGTAAAACTAGTTATAAAAAAGGTTTTCAGAAATGAGTTAATAAAATGAGTTAGAAAATGGATTTGGGCTTAAAACATTTTATTTTAGACTCGTTATTTATTCTTTCCTTGATCCGAACCAATGGGAGCAGGGTATTGGTCATCATAGGGTACTAAATGGGGAGACACGATTATGTGTCTACACATATTAGAATTGTGTAGAATCTAGCTATAGGGTCGTTTGCTTATTCAGTGGTGAAAATCTTGATGAAAATCTAGCTGTAGTGGAAACCAATTTCTAGAACATGACTTTAGGGTCAACGCTTCGATGCTATAGTACTCAATTTGATGATCTTTTGTATGATCTCGTTTCATCAGTTCAAATATGCAAATACCCCATACCTTAAGTTTTATATTTTCTCTTTGAGTCCAATAGGAATAATATTTGGGAGTAATGTCCCAATCAGTTGAAGATTAAGATGAGAATTAACGGTCTTAACGCCTATAAATGGAAGCCCCTACTAGTATACCTTGTTCTTTGATCGATTCCCGTTCCCGGTACTTTTCTTGATTTTCCCTTTTTTTTTAACTTTGTTATGTTCTGAAATTTTGAGAGATGGAGATCAGGATGAGGTGGGTTTTTTTGAGCATCGAACAAAGCTATTATTTAACAGTCTTAACTAAAAGCAGTTTTGTTATTAAGTTTCTTTGTTATTAATGGAACATCACTATTATTAACTGCGACTGAAATTTGATATTTCTTATAGAGTTTTAGACTTTTAGTTGCAATTTCTTATTTATTTTAAATTTCAAAATTCAGATATGCGATGGAGTGGCAGGAGCAGGGCTGTTGAATGCTACCCTTGTTATTCAAATATTTCATCTAAATAGCATTTGGTGAGATTTCAGGTACCACTTTGAAATGCTTGGATTTTTAATTATGAAAAATATGTTCACTCTTGTAAGCTTCGGTAATCAAAATGAGTAGTGGACTAGGATCATTATTTATAGTGAACTTATAATTTGTATGCACAATCCTGCAAGTGACTTTTATGTTCTTGTAGGCTTCGTCAATCAAAAGAATCATTTCCATTACCCTAACATGAAATTTATATCAAATAATACACTTGTGATGTGCAATATTGGACGGTCTCATAACTAACACTAAGTGTACATCAGTTAAAGGGATTCAGAAAAATTCAAGCTATATGGTCTTACCTGATCTTACTTTTATAAAACTAAAGAAAAAGACTAAGATCTTGTTTAGATAGCAATCATGGAGGGAAGGAGATGGAAGAGGGAAATATATACTTGCAAAATCCTTCCAAATCTATCCAACAATGGAAGGATTTGATTTATTAACAAGGGATTGTAAAAAGATATGTTCTATTCCCTTCCATACTCCACTGTTACATCCAAATTCCAAACAAAATATTATTTCTTCCCCTCCAAATTCATCTATTTAAGCACACTCTACAGTCTAAAAGATTGAAATTTAATAAAAAAATGCTTTTCATGTCAAGTGATATACTCTATTTTTCTAAAGAGATTCATTGTTGTAATATCAATATCAATACTTTATTCCATGAATCAATTGTCCATTCACTTGGGACATACATCCCCTTCTCACACGTCCACACTATTTCTTCTAAGATACTCCCTCTGTTTTTTTTTTGTTCTCATTTGGAATCTTGACACTATTCATACTTAGAGAGAATCTTCTCATTTTTTTCAAATTATAAGAAAAAATATAGTCATTTGTGGTCTTGTTTGATTCGTCTCAATAAGAACTTTATTAATATTCAATCCATATAATTTTTACTAATATACAAATGCTGGGTCAGACCTTTCCTCACCTTGACCTTATAGTGGACTAGGAAATTTTTTTGTAGTGAACTTGGGTGAAATTAGCTAGGGAGGTTTTAGGGAGGGGTAAGACGAGAAGAACTTATAACTTGCATGACTTACGAGTACTGCTCCATATTATGGAACTCTGGTATAGCTTTCTCTTCTAGTCTCTTTATTTTACTTCCTCTTGAGTGTCCGTTCACTAATTTAGCTTGCATTGTCATTTTAAAGAACATGTATATTCCCATTGATTTTTCTTTGTACTCTATATTTCAATTGCATGATATGAGAAACTGATAATGTTTGGGGACTATTGTTATTCCTCATTTGATATGTAAGATATATATATATATATATATATATATGTATATATATGTATATATATGTATATATATGTATATATATGTATATATATGTATATATATGTATGTATATGTATATGTTATTGATTCTAAATTCTATATGTATGTATGCTTGACTTTGCATAAAGGTGACAAAATGAGTAGTTGGACTAATCACTTACAATCTAGCAATGAGTATGGGAAAGGTGTAGAGGATTATCTAGATAAAGCATTTGCTACTCGAGCAATTGGAGATCAAATCATTTGTCCGTGCAAGGTGTGTTATAATCGTTTTTGGCATCGTAGAGAGAAAGTGCATGATCATTTGATTGCAAATGGGATTCAACCAGACATTGAAGGATGTCATTTTTACGAGAAGGGGATGCCCTCAATGTCAGATATGGATAGGTAATTAAGTGAAGACCATGACACCCACGATGATATGGACGGTCTGATATATGACACTCATAGAGATGTGGCGGAGAGATTTTCACATAACCTTGAAGGGTTTGGAGGTGAGGCTGATGTAGAGGCTCATAAGTTTTATAGGTTGGTTGAAGATGGAAAACAAGAGCTATTTCCAGGGTGCAAAACATTCTCAATACTATCATTCTTTATTCGTTTGAACCTTTTGAAGTGTGTTCATGGGATCACTAACTCTGCCTTTACGAATATTCTAGACTTGATTAGAGAATTATTACCAGAAGCCAAATTGCCTAAGTCTTTCAATGAGGCAAAAAAATTGGTGAAAGATTTGGGTCTTCATTATGACAAAATTGATGCATGCCGTAATGATTGCATACTTTACTGGAAAGAGCATGAAGATGCTACATCTTGCCATGTGTGTCAAGCTCCTAGGTGGAAAGAAAATGAGAATCGAGGAGATACTAGCAGCCAATCAGCTAAGAGTGCTCATAAAGTTCCAACAAAAGTAGTTTGGCGTTTTCCTCTTAAGCCAAGGCTACAACGACTTTACATGTGCTCTGAAACCGCTGAGTTAATGAGGTGGCATGATGAAGGGAGAGATAAAGATGGGTTAATAAGGCATCGTGCTAATGCAAAGGCTTGGAAAGAGTTTGATCATGAACACTCGAACTTTGCTAATGAGTCACGTAATGTTCGTTTAGGTCTTGAAAGTGATGGATTCAACCCATTTCGCACCATGAGCACAGAACACAGCACATGGTCTGTTGTTCTAATTCATTACAACTTGCCCCCATGGTTGTGCATGAAGTCTGAGTTTCTTATATTGTCTTTGCTGATTCCGGGACCCACCTCTCCCGGAAAAGAATTGATGTCTACGTCCAACCTTTGGTGGAAGAGTTAAAAGAACTATGGAAGTATGGGTTCGACACATATGATGCGTTAAAGCACCAAACATTTAAAATGCATGCAGCTTTGCAGTCTACCACAAGCGACTTTCCCGGATATGCTATGTTGTCTGGTTGGAGCACCCACTAGTGGAAAAAACATCACCTGATGCGGTTAAAACTGGCCTTTCAGATGCGGTTTTGGTCCGCATCAGGTGGCGGCGCAGCAGCTCACTAATAATTTCTGATGCTGTCTAAAACCGCATCAAAAAACGATAATCTGATGCGGTTCATAGGGAAAACCGCATCAGATTAGGTGATAATCTGATGCGGTTTTCCCTATGAACTGAGTCAGTAAGTCAAAATACTGATGCGGTTCTTAGAATGACCGCATCAGAATGTCAATTGTTAGTGTTAAAAAAAAGCACTTTATACAAAGCACAATACTGTGCTTTGTATAAAGCACTTTTTTGTGTGCTTTGTGTTCTCTTAGATCCGGTCCAAATAATAGGGAAAATTACACAAAATAAAAAACAGATTTAACATTTACAAATCCATCTACAACAATATAGTACGATAATCACACAAAAAACTCAACTTATAACACGATAATTACAACAATATATGTACGATAATAAAAAAAATACAGAGAAACAACATGAACACAGAAATTTATTATATATAAAATTACAGAAAATAAGTGTACAGAAAATTACAAACATACCATCCATATTTATATATGTATAAAAAATTACAATACATATCCAAAACCAACAACTACAAAAAAAGACCAATATAAAGCGAAGCGAAAATGACGAGGCTAAAAACGAAAAAGATAAAAAATTAAGACCTAAAAAAAACTAAATCAGATAAAAAAAAGGAAAAAATTAAGAGCCTTAAACCAAAAAAATCGAAATGAAAATTGAAACCAAAAAAAACTCAAACGAATAAACGAAGAAATCTAGTAAAAGAACGAAAAAAACGAAAAAACGAAGAAACGAAAAAAAGAAGAAATCACGTAAAAGAAAAACGAAAAAATTGACGAAAAAATAAAAAACGAAAAAACGAAGAAATCTCGTAAAAAAACGAAAAAATATGGAAAAAAAAAAACGAAAAAACGAAGAAAAAAGACAAAATCAAAATCCCATCAAAACTCAAACGAACCACTTTCGCTCTTCGATTCTTCATCTCTTCATTTCTTTGTTTCACTCTTCATTTCGTTCTTCGTTTCTTCATTACCCATTTTGGCTCTTCATTTCTTCGTTCTTCGTTCATCTTCGTTCTTCGTTTCACTCTTAATTAGGGATGCATGATAGTAGTGAGGAAAGAGGATAGAGGAGAGAGGAGACGGCGTGGATGACGAGGAGTAGAGAATAAAGAGGAGAGAGAGAGAGGGGAAAGGCGGAAAATTAGGGTTTGGGTCTGAGAGTGGTGATTGGGGTTATGAGGGAGGAGAGAGAGTTTGGGTCATATTTGTTCGCGTATGGGCCGTAATGTGTTCGCGTGCTGGGCCGTAATTTTTCGTGTGTTGGGCCATAATTTAGTGCTGGTCCGAAGGCTGCAAATGTGGGTTTTGAGCGAAAAATAACAAAAATCTGATGCGGTCTACTAAACTGCATCAGATTATTTAATCTGATGCGGTCCACAAGAGGACCGCATCAGATTGTATACTCAACATTCCTCCCCATTTTTAATGTATATTTTCGGATGCGGTTTTACAAAAACCGCATCTGTTACTAAGTGACATATAAGGTTTTTTCCACTAGTGACCAAAGGGGAGTTTGCTTGTCCATATTGCCATGATGAAACTGACCATCGACATTTGAGCAATTGTAACAAATCATGTTATCTTGCTCATCGTCAAGGGTTGGATCTGGAACATCCTTCGCGATACGATACAAAGTCTTTTGATGGGAAAAAGGAAGAGAGAACATATCCGGACCGGTTGAGTGGGGCTGAAATTCAAAGCTTGCTGGAAAATTGGGAAAACAGTTTTGGAAAGCTACAATAGAAAAAGAATTATAAAGAATGTCCTTGGAGGAAGTCCTCTATCTTTAAGACTTTGCCATATTGGAAAGATAATCGGTGTCCCCATCATTTAGATGTCATGCACATAGAAAAAAATATTTGTGACAATGTGCTTTCAACTTTGTTAGGCGTAGTAGGAAAGTCGAAAGATCATCATAAGCTCGCTTAGATTTGCAAGAAATGGGTGTTAGACAAGAGTTGCATCCCCAGAATTCAGATGATGAGCGATACGTTTTGCTGCCAAAGACATCATTTTCGATGACAAAGGAGGAGAAAAGCATATTTTGTAGTGTTCTAAAGAAGCCAAAGCTACCTCAAGGTTGTGCATCAAACATAGCTCGCTGTGTGCAAGTAAAGGAGGGGAAAATATCAGGGTATAAGAGCCACGATGCTCATATTATAATGCAGCATTTACTTCCGGCAGCAATCAGAAAAGTTTTACCAAAGCATGTGGCTTTACCTCTTATCAGATTGAGTGCATTCATTAGATCCATATGTGGGACGGTCATCGATCCAAAAGATTTAGATCGCCTTCAGACTGAGATTAATGAGACTCTTTGTCAACTTGAGAGAATATTTCCACCATCTTTTTTGACATAATGGTCCACTTGCCGATTCATTTGGTTACTGAAATAAAACTTGATGGACCGGTGTATGGTTGGTGGATGTATCCTATAGAGAGGTACTTTGGAAACCTGAAATCTTATGTTAAAAATAGAAGTAGCCCAAAGGCTTGGCTTCTATAGTCGAAGGTTATCTAGCTGAAGAGTGTTTGATATTTTGCTCTAGATATTTGCATGATGGTGCAGAGAAGCGGCGAAAGGGATCCAATCAGGTTAACGAGAAAGGTAGTAATGTTAATGAGGAATATCCTTTGTTCCCTAAGGTGGGTTATCCTCTTGGCAGAAAGAAGAAAGGGAAGAAGAAAGGGTATGCATACAATCTAGACCCAAACACCAGAACTCTAGCACATCGATACGCATTATTCAATTGTGAAGATGAGCAAGTCGAGAATTACATCAAGTGAGTAAGAATTCAAATCTTGTCGCTTATGTTTTAAGTCTATGTTAATAATTTTGATCTGATTTGTTTTTATTACACTTATTAATGTAGAGAACATGAAGAAGTTGTGAAAAAAAAATCCACAAACAAGCGAACAAGGAGATGGAGGGAGGCTCAACAACATAGTAGTGAATTAATGGATTGGTTTAGAGAAAAGGTTGAGGTTGATAAAGTCACTAATCATATTAAGTGGCTATATTTGGGTTCTTCTACTGTTGCAAGGAGATACACTGGGTATTTTTGTAATGGCTATAAGTTTTACACTAAAGAGCATGATGACAAGTGTAAAACCCAAAATAGTGGAGTCTCATTGACAGCTCTAACTTCGGATAACAATCCCATTCTTGGTAACGTCACTTATTATGGGAAAATAAAAGAAATAATTAAGATAGATTACTAGAGTGCATTTAGCGTCATCTTGCTCAAATGCGATTGGTTTCATGTGGAAACAGACAGTTATCGCATGAATTGTGTAAACTTCAAGAGATTGTGCTCTATGGATGACCCTTTTGTCTTGGCATCACAAGTGCAACAAGTTTTCTACATAGAAGATGGTATAGAGGAAGATTGGCATTATGTGAAGCGGAAATTGCCTAGAGACATTTTTGATGCAGAGGGGCAATGTGAAGATGCATATTTGAATAAAGTGCGCGAACCTCTTGAGGATTTGAATCTAGCTAAAGTTGATGATGATGATATTACTTGGTGTAGAGGTGGTGTTTATGATCGGGTTGATGTGCATCAGAATATTTCGAACAATGAAACACATGTCTAGGTCAACGAAAATGACTCTGATGTAGATGAGACAGATTGGGAATGGATGGAACCCTTGAATTGAATTGCCTAAGTGTATTAACTATAATGATTTACTTGAACAATTGTTTCTTTTGGAATTTACTTGAATGAATTTTATCTATTCCTACTTACTTTAATAATTCACTGTAATATTTACTTACTTGTTTCCTAATAACTAACTATTCTGGTCATTTTTGTAGCAATTAAAGTGAAGATGGCAGGTTACGAAAATCTTAGAAAATTAAGGATCGAAGAAAATGCAGTGAGAATGAAGGAATTGGGGATCAAAACAATGGCTTATGAAATGAGTCAAAAAAAGAAGAGCTTGAAACAAGCGAAGAAAAGTAAGATGCAACCTGAGATGATAGATAAGGAGTACACACCTACTGAAGAGGATGGATTCCACTCAAGTGGTGAAGAGGATGGTAGTGAGACAAGGACAAACAACTTAAACTTGAGGTCTCGCATGAATAAGGTGTTTTCATTATTCAAATATTGATTTGTGAATTATAATTGTTAACTATATATGTATGTAGTAACTAACTAATGTTTATCGTTCTCATTTCTTAAAGGTGTCAGCACCTAAAAGACAAAGCCCCACCAAGACAAAGGAGAAATCAAATCGCTCTTCCTTATCTATGGCAGCTCGACTAAAGATGCATCGTCCAAGCACAGAAAAACAACACTTGGAATAAGGGTTACAAGGGAAAATTGCAGCACAATCGAAGCAAAACGTAGCTCCATGTGCATTTGGGGAGTCTCAAGAAAACTTAACCAACTCTAATGCACAGAAAAAATTAGTATTTTAAAGTCAACAACCAAGGGCATATGAGCTTCGTGTCCAAACAAAGACGGGGCAAAGTAAGGCTACGGTTGCTCCAGGAACAATCAATGCTTACCTTAAGATGAAAGTTTCTACAAAAGAAAGGGAATTAAGAGAGAAACTAGGCAATATATTAGTTCACTAACCTGTTGTGCAACCTAAACTCAAGCAAGCTAGTGATCATCAAATGGCTAGTTCACAAATATGGAATTCGCAAACACATACATCTGAACTTGTCTTAGAAGATGAAGAAGAGAACATCAGGAACTTAGATGACTATTAATCAGAAAATAACATTGAAAATGATGCTGAAACTGCTGCTGCAATTGGTACTGAAATTTTTAATGGAGACCTACCAGAGGAAGATTAACTTGAAGGGCATGAGCTAAGTTGTATGATTCAGTTTTTATTTGTTATAAGTCATTTGATATTATTATGTATATATAATAAAGATATTTCTTATGACGTCTGATTGTGACATTATTTTATAGCACCCTTAAAAAGGAAGAGAACTAGAGGACCAACTATGTGCAAAGATGTCCATGAATGGACACCAGATAAGCGAAAGCTTATTATTTTGAATGCAGCAGGGAAGCTAGTAGGGCCTAATGAGAAGACATGAGATACATTTTCAAGATTTTTAGGGACATTGGCTCGTAATTCAACTCTTGCACCATTGAACAAGCTTAGGTGGCTGGATGTTAAAGACAAGAATAACATTTGGAGTTTTGTAAAGGTACGTTTTTAAACGGTTTAGATTCTATAATCCCTGAAGTGTAACGATGGTAACTTCAAATTCTAATGCATTCTTTATCTTGCCCACATTCTTTATAACGATGGTAACTTTTTGGTGAATTACATTAGCAAAATGTCTAATGGAGATCCTCTTGCTACCCACACAATTTTATTGCATATGCTGTTGTTTACTCGATATGAAACCGGTTTGAGCACTATGCTAACTCAAACTGGACTATTTTAGAGTGAATAATGTGTGAGTTGGAGTCCTTATATAATGTTGCCTCACCAGTTAGACTTTTTACAGAATTGTTCTCTATAGATTAAAGAGTGGATTTTAGCTGTGTGATTCTGTTAACAAGGACAACTAGGTGGCAGAGCAGAGGGGTATACAATCATTGGCACAATTATTGAGGAAAAAGCAGGGAACCTTCCAAGAGGGAGCATAGTGCAAATGCAGTAGTATAGATAGAATGATAGGAAATTAAGGAAATCATCCAGAAAAGTAATCTCTTATTAGTAATTAAGGATTGTGGGGGTCACTCGAAAACCTCTTGTATTTATTTTCCTTTGGTTCAGTAATACAAGAAATCTCTCTAGTCTCTCTCTCTCCTGCTTATTTTCTTCTTCTCTCTTATCTCTTTTCTATTCTCTTATTCTTACTGTTCTGATGTGGTAGTGATAGAACGTGGCTGTACAGGGAGGTTCATTCCGTCTTTTTCTTGAGCTAATTATTGGCTGTGGTAGTGATATGTATTTGTTTCTGTTCTTCATCAAATCACCTCCTTTATCTCATATGCTATTGTTCTCTCATCTACTCTGCTCTTGTCAGAACCAGTATCAAAATAGCTTATGTGGCCTTATGTTGGTTATTTGTGGTGAATACACCAACTAGATCAGAAACTCTAATTGCTGCTGTCACCATGGTTGACAGAGATTTAACTTTATTATGTTCCTTGTCTATGTCTCTACTCTGTGACTGCATTGTTTTCAGTGGCTAAGGGTTAGACTTTGGTACTGGGAACATCATTTTGGCGGCATTTCTAGTTGGTTATGGGGCTGAAATATTTGCTAGGAAAAGGAGCTGAGAAATGTAAGGGGAAGAAATGAATGTGTTCAAGAGGGAAAAAAGGAGATTTTTGTATGCTTAAACTCTTAATGGAAGAAATGTGTCATAATTTCATCTCTTGTATGCTTGATACAGACTAAGTTTGTAATCGGTGAAGAAGGTAAAGATCATGTGTTGCAATCAGTTGGAAAGCTTTGGCGTAGATATAAATGTAGTGTAAAGGCAAAGCACTTTTCTGTGTATGACAATGACAAAGATAGATTGGAGAATGCGCCAAATACCATACCAGATTGGCATTTTGAGCAGTTGTTGGAGTATTGGAAATTGGATGTAATTCAGGTATTTTTTTATGCATTTTCCGCTTTATATAAAAAACACTACAATACTAAGAGTGTGGGAAGATTATCATCTTATGGACATGTTTTGTGTCAGAATGCAGGAAGAAAGTGAAACGAAAAGGAAAAGCAGCATAAACCAAAAGGATAGACACACTATGGGTCCTACTAGCTTTGCGAGGAAGAAAAATGAATTAGTAAAATCAAATATACGATGTATGATATTCTTTTTTTTTCATTTTCATCGTTTACATATGGTCACAAAAATTTGAAAGTCTTCAATGTGTTTAATATGTATATCCCCGTGGAAGCAACAACTTGATCCTCAGAAGAAGCCACCATCGCAAGCACTTGCATACAAAGAAAGTCGCAAAAGGAAAGAAGGCAAAGAATATAAAACACCTTATGAGCATGTTCAAAGTAACATTGTAAGTTCTTTACGCTAGTTAAAAATGTGTCAATTTGTTTGAACTGTGCATTTATTGTTGAATTTTCATTGTAGAATAAGATGGAGGAGATAGAAGTGCAATGTGGAAATGATGGTGCGGATTCTGGAGTAATGACAAAAGGAGAAAAGCATTTAGTAAAGAAGAGGAATAAAGCTTCTTTGGGTGGGTTTATAATTCCCGATGAGTTTTTACAACCATATAAAGAACAAATTGTCCAAGATACTGTAGGAGAAGTAATGAAGATGTTTAAGAAGGAATTGGAACCAGAAATATTTGCTAACTTAACACGGTCACTTGGAGATGTGTCATCGGGAGCCGAACTTACGAGAGAATATCCATCAAGACAATGATCAAGACCTTAATCGGGTAAATTGCGTTGTAATTCTTGCTGATGTTGCTGGTCGCTCAAGTTTTTTTTTTTTTTTTTTTTAAATGAGGAAAAAGGCATTAAGAGGTTGCTGCTAGTAGCTATTGGTTGTACTCCTTCGTCCGTATGATTAGAAGCCGTAGTCTGAAAAAATTACATTGGTTTATAAACCAAAAGTTAGCATTAATCCCAAATGTTAATCGTTGATGATGATTGATGACGAAGAAGTTCGAGCTCTTACAGTTTTGTTTTTAACAGGATTGTCGAGAGGATCAAAATGATATATTATTGGAGTAGTCTGTCACGATCACCAGAAAACATTCATGCAAATATGGTGAAATAATTGACGATGAAGAACAAGAGATACAAGATTTTATTATTGATATATATATATATATATATATATATATATATATATATATATATATATATATAGTAGAATTTGTTTTGGAGATGTTTCAATTGACATTGTTTTAGTTCAAATTCTTATATAATAAATGGCTTATGATAGAGTTTTTGTTAGTATTGCTCATTATTTTTAGTCCTCAAAAATATGCATTTGTGAATGCGTACATTATCTATGTAAGTACTTTTTTATATTATATATTATTGTTTGTCAATTTTATTTCTTACAACAGGTTCAGTATATCTTATTATTGTTCTTATTGCTATAATAATAATAATAATAATAATAATAATAATAATAATAATAATAATAATAATAATAATAATAATAATAATAATAATAATAATAATAAAAAATTTTATTATTGTTATTATTATTATTATTATTATTATTATTATTATTATTATTATTATTATTATTATTATTATTATTATTATGCCAACTAAAAAAGTGATACATAATATACAACAGAGTGTTACATAAGGTAGTTGATAATGATACATAAGGTCTAAAAAACTGTTACTTATTAGCAAAAGAGTCGATTGAAAAGTGTTACTAATGACAAAAAAGTGATACATTAGAAATCATAAGTAACACTTTGTAAATGTTACAATAAGTGTTCAAAAGTGTTACTTAAGAGCACTTAAGGTATCACTTGGAAAAGTGTTATCATAGGTTTCCAAAAGTGTTACCTTAGAGCATAGGCGACACGAGCAGATGTATCACCTAGAAAAGTGTTACCCATTTTCTATAATAATACTTTCAACCTTTTATGCAGCACTTATTGGGTGTTACCTACGGCCAATCATGCACTAGTGAATTTGAAGAAGGCGCTTTATGGTTTGAAGCAGGCACCACGCCCCTGGTATGAAAAGATAGCGCAGTTTATGTTACAGAGTGCTTATTCTGTAGCACCAGCTGATTCGAGCTTATTTGTGAAAGCTCGAGAAAGAAAGTTGGCAATAGTTCTTGTATATGTTGATGATCTTATCATCACAGAAGATTTTGAAGAGGAGATTCAACAAACAAGAGCTAATCTTTCAGTACAATTCCAAATGAAGGAGCTTGGAGAATTAGAACATTTTCTTGGTATTGAAGTGGAGCGAACTAACGATGGGATATTTCTATGCCAATAGAAATATGGCCCGTGATCTTCTAGAAAAATATGGGATGCTCAATTGCAAGCCCATGTCAACTCCAATGGAGGTTAATGCATGGTTATGTTCAGTAGAAGGCAAAGATCTAGAAGATGTGACAATGTATAGACAATTGGTGGGAAGTCCTATCTATCTCACATTAACCAGACCAGATATTGCATATGCAGTGAGTGTGATTAGTCGGTTTATGCAAAAACTGGTGAAATGTCACCTGGAGGCCGTACGACGGACATTTAGGTATGTGAAAGGGAACATTGACTATGGAATCCTATACCGCAATGATAAAGATTTTGATGTTGTCGGGAACGTGATGCTAACTATGCTGGTGAGCTTCACACGCGTCGGTCAAACACTGGTCAAGTACAAAAGCATAATATAGAGCGGCAACTATGGCTACACAAGAATGTGTGTGGTTGACGCAATTACTCAAGGATCTGCATCAACCAATTGATCGGGGAATCAAGTTATACTGTGATAATCAGTCTGCTATACGTTTAGCGGAGAATCCTGTTTTTCATGCAAGCACAAAACATGTAGAGATACATTATCATTTTACACGAGGGAAGGTTCTACAAGGTGAAATTGAACTTGAGCAAGTGAACACTGAGGACCAAGTTGTAGATATATTCACAAAGGGTCTTGGAGGACCAAAGTTTGAAAAGTTCCGAAAACACCTTGGTATGACCTCTAGACTAACTCTGAGAGAGAGTAGTCGTTGAGAGGGAGTGTTAAAATGGTCACCTCTTACTCTCTGTCTTCTCGTCTTCTAGATGAATACTCTTTGTCTAAGATTATAGCATGATGGAGTCAATAGTTACCAACTTAATAAATGCATAGAGTAGAAAATTACTAGCTAGGTTCACCACCCTCTATATTATAGCTCACCTTAGTAGAAAAATGTAGAAGGTTGTGTGTGAAAGCCATTTTATGCGCAGTAGACTATGGCAGTATAAATAGGGGCTTTGCTTGCCCATAGGGAGTGTGCTTTACCGTGTAAGTGCCAAGAGTAGTAAGAGAAAGTGTTAGAGAGTTTGTGTTATCACGTTCATGTAAGTTTTCTACTATATAATATTGTGAGTGAAATGAAGTTGGTGTTTCTTACTAGACATTAGCTACTGATCTTGAGATAAACTCTTTATTCCAATAATATTTTGTTAATATTTCCACATAAATTACTCCAAAATATAATACACTATGAGACTATGACGTTTGAAGGTGTACAGTGAACACAACCTTTAAAATGCCAAAATGCGTCAAATTCTATGTGAACATCTAAATGGGAGCCAATAGCAGTAAAAACATCTCGGAATAAGGTTATAGACCCATGCCAAATGTGCCCGAAGAAGAAAAGTAGGGAAATGGAGGCATGTCCAAAAATAAACCAATCCTTTGGACTACTAGAAAAAACACCATCAAATTTGAAAGTAGCACGATCTAATTCCAAAAATTTAGCCCAATTAAGCATGTCTAGCATATTTTTTCACAGTAGCAAGATCGTTATAGTTGACTCTGTTAAGTTCGCCGCCGTAAAACTTATCCGTTACACTTTGTTTAATGTTATACTTAGATTATGCTCTTCTAAAAGGAACAACAACTCTAACAATTCTGTTCCCATCTATCAAAACGACCGGGATAATAAAAAGGTGTGGAAGCTATAATTGGAAACCACAATCGAAACTATGGAAGCATTGATTTATACATTTCTATTATTCTTTTGCCACATGGCAAATGATCAGTACTAGGCTGATAATTTGACTTCATTTATCATATAAAACTTGCTAGTTGATACCTCCACATGTTTGAATCTCTTGTAGACTTGGCTTGTAGGAATCCTTATATAGAGGTTGACATCAGGAAAACTAGGTCATTACTAATCTCCTAAAGTCAAAATAAACCTAACTAGACCACAAAACTAAGTAAAATGGCAAGTAAGAGTCATTCTTCCACAAGGACTAAGGTACATCGAAATGTGCTAACTAAACAATAAGCTAGGTCGAAGAAGGAGTCAGAAATTGTCAATAACCAACTAAGAACTACGAAAATAACTAAATGTCAAAGACAACTAAAGTTAGGAGATGGGATTAAACACCAATTAATCATGAAATAGGCATAAGAATATCAAACAAAGAGATAATGCATGAACACTACTTGAATTAGCTATTGACCCAACATACAACTCTCATCCTACTCTCACAGGCGGAGAAATTCTCAAAAACATCAAACAAGGACTCTCATCCATTACTAACATATCCCGAGGTTCAAAGTAACCCAAGCCAATAATAGAAATCAATAGGTCACACTCTCATGCCAACCTAAATCAATCTACTCTAATCTAATACAACATTCAAGTGATCAAAGAGAATGCAACATAGATTAGAAGAGCTAAACAAGCAATAATTTAATCACACAAATCTCTAAATCCAATCTCAAATGCCCAATTCAATCATGATTGGGTTTTCACCCAAACCCTAACTCACTAAATACTCCATAAACACAAAAATGAGATACTAAACATTAATCTAACATCAAACTAAACAAAATAACCCACAAATAATTAAACTAAGCATTTAACAACTAATCTAATGAAAACAATTAAATAAAGCAATAAAGGAGGAGATAGAGTAAGAAACGCTCATTGATTAATGGTTGAAAATTCCAATACAAGTGTCACCCTTGAATCTACAATCTTCAACCTCTATTTGAGTTTTCTACCTTTTCTCCCTAAACTAATCTATGGAGGCTAAACCTCCTTAAAACCCTAAAACTAAGAGTGGTGAATAAAATAAAGCTTGGCTAAATAAAAACTTCCCCTAACAAAATGAGGGTTAAAAGAATTTATACTACTCCTAGAACTAAAGAGAAAAAAATACAAAAAGGAAAATGAAAATAATAAGTATAGAAATAAAAAGGAAAAAGAAAGTCTGGCAAAAAAAAACGAAAGAAAAGGCAGCCTAAAAAGTGAAGAAAATGTAAGGAGTTAACAAATAAAAGGAAAGAAAAAGAAAAAGGAAAAAGAAACGAAAACAAAACAAAACCCCATAAAACATGTGTTTGGATCCTCTAGAGTTCTAAAAAAACTCTACAAGGTAGAGTTGGAGCAATATCAACCGTTGAACCAAAAATCAATGGCTCATATATTATATTTCCAAAACCCCCCTATTTTTTCTCATCAAAATCGACCCTCTTATTTTTCCCTTTCCACCAATATGAGCCCTAGATTTTAAAATGTATGGTTTACTTTGTAGACTTTTATTAAAACTCTAGAGGATTCGAACTCCTAAAATATCAGACCCCCAAACCCCTTCTCTCGTCTTGTTCGCTGCTATGGGATTTCAATTTGGGATTTTTTCCCTGCTTCACACTCACACCTGCATCAATCATCATCAACATAAGATCATGCCGTTAGTTTCACCGCATCACCATCGATATCGCACCGTTGGATCTCATAGTGTGCTGAAGTTCATCATCCACCGTCGATATCGCACGACATAACTCATATCAAATCGCGACCGTCGAGCTTCATTAATTCTGTACAATGTTTCGAAGTGCCTGCTCCAAGGTCGCTCATGGCTCGCTCAAATATTCTACCTATCTTTTATTTTTGGGGAATTAGAACGGAGCGCCCGCTCCATTCTACAGAGGAGCGCCCGCTCCATTGGTTGAGACAAAATTGATGCTGGTGTTGCAGTGGAGGCGACAGGAGTGGGGGTGGCGTTTGGTAAGGTGGAGCGCTGGTGGTGCTGACAGATGCTGGTGTGGTATCGCAAAACAGCCCAATGAGTTAGCTTAGCTTGTGGTGTGGTGTAGGCTAAGAGTATGTGTGGTGTAGGTTAAGTTGTGCATCACAACTCTACATCAAGCCACACAACTAATTAACGTTGAAGCTCGTACATCATAATTCCAAAATGCTCACCTATAAGCAAAATCAAAACACAAAGGGAGAGACGGTACATATAAAATAAAAAGTAATAAAAATAAGAGTAACTAAAAGGAAATAAATAAAATAGAAAATTATTTATAAAAAGTAAACTAACTCATCTAAAATTAATAAAAAAAGGAGGTAAAAAAATTATGAAATTAAGAGCTAAAAACTAATAAAATCGCTAAATAAATTAATTAAGCTACAAAATATAAATGAAGAATTAAAGGCTAAAATAGATAGAAATAAATGAAAATAAACTATGAAAAAAATCTAAAAACTGCTCCTAGAAGTGACATAAATGTCACTTATCAGAGATCCAACAAAAAACTTAATTAAGGTCTCATGATTTGACTTTCTAGAATTTAGAAGCACACTCTTTCTAGTTCCCGCTATAGACTCGCGTTTGAACCTACCCACATCAAAGCCTTCTCCCACCTACATCTTTGTGAGTCACAAAATTAGACCTTTTTTTCAATTTAAACGCTCCTTGTCCCAAAAGGACTCTTTGATACTTCCATGGTCTGTGACAATATCTGAGTTTGCCTACATTAACTCTTCAGTGATGAAACTTCAAATGTTCCTCTTAAAGTTCATTTCAAGTCAAATGCCTTCTAAGTGCCTAATTCAAGACAAGTTTTCACAAAGTGGTTGGGGCTTCCCATATTTGTGGTGGTTCCTCCAAATCAAACTTCTAAAGGGTTATGATATGCGGATCTCACTTGCAGACCTCGATTTTTATCAAAACAATTTCCAAAAATCAATCTACCTCTCTCTATTAATCCAAATCTCTTAGCTTTGCATAACCCAGACCTTGCATAGCGTCTCATGCAACATTAGACAGTATAAGGTTGCATCATTATGTGCATTATCTAAGTTGTTTGCACTTATCTGCTAAAATCTTCTCCTGCAAGCTAATCAAATTGCTTGTAGTTATCGTCTTGTAAACTAACTTTGTTTTGAAGAAATTAGCGACATATAGACAGATTCTAGATTGCAGAGCATCTGGAATTGTTCTCCGTCTCGAAACATACTACTTTATCCTTCGGTTTCACAAACCTCGGTCAAAGTGATATGAGGGATTCTATAGACACATAATCGTGTCTCCCCATTTTAGTACCTAATAATGAAACATATCGTCGTCCTAATTGGTCCGATCTAAAAGAGATCAATTCAACAAGCTAAGCCCAAAATCGTTTTAAGAATATAAAGTATATTTATTTATTCCAAGCCCAATTTTCAAAAGCACATTGTCATAAAAACTCAATTAGTCACTCCTGATAATTAATTGTGTTTTTAATAATTAATAATTTTTCTTGATAATTAATTATACTTTAAAATATTATGAAAATCAAATTTTATTCCTTAAGATAATTGATTTCAATTATTTATGATTTTACTAATAATCTACTTTTCATGATATAGATTCTCCAGGAATTCATGCTCTTGTATATTCTTCTACAATATTTCCATTTTATATTTCTTTTATATACAGATTACTCATATGCTCTTGATATATTCTTATGCATGTCAACATGTTTATTGCTTTCATCACCATTCACATGCTTATTTTTGCTGATCAAAGTCCTAAATAAATGTTCTCATGCCTAATAAGATAATTTGGAGACCTGTTAGGATCCTAGTAATTTTGATTGCATATACTCCCTCCGTTTCATTTTAATTTACTCACTTCACTTTGGGGGAGAACCAAGGAGAAAGTGCAAAAGTATGCGAGAGAAACTGAAAAGTGGAGAGAGAAATTGAAAAGTGAGAGAGAGAAATTAAAAAGTGGGTTAAAATATTAAAAAGTGGATGACATGGGTGGAAAAAGAGGATAAAGTAGATGTGACATGTTACCAAAAATAGAAAAAGTAACAGTGTGTAGATTAAAAAGAAACGGACCAAAAAGGAAAGTGTGTAGATTAAAAAGAAACGGAGGGAGTATAACATATCACCAAAAATTAGTCTATTGCTTGTTTTATGAACCGACATAGATTAATTTTTAGAATGCTTAAACATATTATTTGGATGCTTATTTGCATTAAACTCGAATATGAATCATATTAAGTAGAGGCCAACAGTGGGTGAATTTGATTCCTGATGATATTCGTACCCTCACCCTCAAACTCTATCTTTGGTTCATTGAAAAATTGAAGTCATGATGGGTAAATCAACATTGGATAAGTTCCTAATATGTCCATATAGTTTTCCAAATTCCTAATTAGGTTTATGAATCTTGCTTTAAAGATTTGCTTGCGACATCTTTATTCCAAATTATTTTCAAAATTAAAAACCTTTACAATAAGGTAGTCAAATTCACGCTCATCCTACATAGGTAATAAAAACATGCCTACAATATGAAATACAAATCTCATTTTAAAGCGTTTTTTAAGCTAATTCCAATGATAAAAGAAATTATAAAAATTATGACAAATGTTATAGTTAAATTAGTTCATGTGGCGTTTTAATATTTTAAATTAATTAATTATTTTTAATCTTATTCGTCAAATGTACGAATATGGAGCTAAATTTAAATCTTAAATAAATTACTTATATTTGATCTTATTGGTCGAAAATTGATGTTAGCTTATGTGGCACCCCCAATGGTCCCAAAAAAGCATCCTTTATATATGTACTAATTTTCATCCCCGTGCAATGCACGAAATAAAACTTATAATAATTAAGCATTAAAAAAAAAAAAAATTGTAGTCTAAAACAACATGAATCCTACTAAAACTAAACTCTTCTCAAATTAGTTGATAATATAAATATTTCATAAGAATTACATTAGTTCAAATAATTTTAAGGGATTTTAGAGAATGTTGACTTTATTTTACAAACATTTTTAATGTATTATAGAATACTTTTGCCTTTTTAGTTTGTAGTTTGCAATTCGATTTCGCATCAAATTTCATTGAGGACAAAAAATTTCACCTTTAGAATTCTACATGTCAGATTAAGGTTTGTACATACTTCTTCCGTTTCTTTTTACTTGCAACGGTTTGACTTTAACATTATTCACTAACTATACTTAGTTTATCTTTGGTGATTTATAGTTAATGAGAAACATATTCATGTGGGATCTTGTTAGATTCATCTCAATGTATATTTTCTGTATATCTACTTTTAATAATTTTTAATTACCAGTAAATTAAATATATTAATGGTTGAAGTTGTGCATTGGCAAATGTGAAAGTCAAACAGTTGCAAGTAAAAAGAAACAGAGGAAGTACATGATAGCCTTTTATTGAGGATGCATGCCATATACTCCCTCCGTTTCATTTTAATTTACTCACTTAACTTTGGGGGAGAACCAAGGAGAAAGTGCAAAAGTATGAGAGAGAAACTGAAAAGGTGGAGTGAAAAATTGAAAAGTGAGAGAAAGAAATTAAAAAGTGGGTTAAAAATTAAAAAGTGGATGACATGGGTGGAAAAAGAGGAGAAAGTAGATGTGACATGTTACCAAAAATAGAAAAAGCAACAGTGTGTAGATTAAAAAGAAACAGACCAAAAAGGAAAGTGTGTAGATTAAAAAGAAACGGAGGGAGTATATTTTAACTATATTGTAAATGTATCTAATTTTAAAGTATTTTTTAATTATTCCAATGGTACAAAAATTATGATTTTTAGAAATATATATTAAAATGAAGTTATAATCGATTAATTATACTTAAGTATTTCATTGAAAAACAAACTTTATCTCTATTCAAAACTCTATGTATGTATTTTTATTGATTTGGAACACTATTTATTTTTAATGACATAGCAACTAATAAGGGCAATCAATGACGTTTAATAAGAACACCAAATGTCATGACCTCGTGTGCTGACTTTTGGACTGTGCTTTACATATTAAGTAGTATTTGGACCCGAAAATGCCCGTTCTGATGTAGACTTTTGAAATTTTCACATACCTGTTTAAACGTATTTTAACACAAGTTCTTCCATCGCATTTTTCTCCTCACTCTTGCGCACCCTCATAAACTTCTCAGGAGGTCACCCATCCCAATACTACTCCCAGCCAAGCACGCTTAACTGTGGAGTAACTAAGGAAATGATCTCCATAAAAGAAAGATGCATCTTGTTGGAATGAGTAGCCTGCTAATCCCCTTTGAAACAAAGTGCTAATTCTAATTCAATTTTTAATTCTAATAGCAGTTTGTTACTTTAATACTATAACATAGTCAATATTTATTTTTATACACTTTCATACAAAATGAATATAGTATAAACGGATCTTATTTTAAATTAGTTTCTAAACACTTTGCAATGGTACAAAAATTATAATTTTTCGAACTATATATTAAAAGTTATAATCTACTTACCATACTTAAGTTTTTCATTGTGAACCCACCTCTATTTCTTCTTATCTTGAATTCTATACATGTATTTTTATTACTTTGTAACTCAATTTTTTTTTTTCAAAAATGACATGTCATTTAATAAGCACGACAAATGGCGTCCAATGAGGACGCCAAATGTCGCGACCTCGTGAGATGCCTTTGGCTCTACTTTATATATTAGTTATGATATGATATATTTTATTTTATTTCTTTATTACGTGATGAATTATTGAACTGATGTGTGTGCTTCTTGATTTGTATTTTCTTACACGTGTGAATATTAGATTGACACAAATTGTATTTCCTGTTAATTTTGAACATTCACACTATACAATCATTTTTATTATATAAAATAATCCTGTATTTTTTCTTATACGTGTCAATATTATACTGTATTTTAAAGTTTTCTATTTGATCGTTAATTTGATTGAATATTTTGTTTTACAATTTCCTTCATTCTTTTTAGGAAAATTTGTCGGAAACCACCTTATAAAATCACTTTTTTGTGAGAAACCACCTTTTTCAAAAAAAAATGGTTAATTAGCGACCTTTTTTGTTCTTTTTTTTGTTGGAAGCCACCTCTTGCCGGAATCCGGCGTTGACTTCAACTTTTTGGCATTGACCATCAGATTTTTGCCATTTTTGCCCCTTTATCCTTCTCCCTCCTCCCTCCTCGCATCTCCCGGCAACCCCCTCCTACCTCCTCGCATCCCCCCGGCAACCCCCCCCTCCCTCCTCGCAGTCGCCGGCAAACCCCGTCCCCCCTCGCAACCCGCCGGAAAACCCCCCACGACCATCCCCACCCTCCCAGCCCCTAAGCCCCTCTCCCCCTCGCATCCGCCGGCATCCCAGGTGGAAGAAATGGCGAGAAAATGGCAAAAAAATGATGGTCAACGCCGGAAAAGCGAGGTCAACGCGGGATTCCGGCAACTGGTGGCTTCCAACAAAAAAAAGAACCAAAAAGGTGGCTAATTAACCAATTTTTTTTAAAAGGTGGTTTCTCACAAAAAAGTGATTATAAAAGGTGGTTTCTGACAAATTTTCCTTCTTTTTATTGTTATGCAATTCATTGAATAAAATTCTTAATGCAGTTTCTTGTCAGTATTCATTTTTCCTCTGGTTTTTAGTTTTGACTTCACTTAGAATAAAGTTTGATTATAGTTCCCTATTTGGTTATTTATATAGAATAAATTCTGATTTTTGATTCTATGTAAAATAAATTTTGATCATAATGTCTTATTTGGGTGAGTGTGATTGATAGGATCAAGGGAGATAATGTGGAGTACTAGTTGTGGGTATATTGAGTACTTTAAATAATAATGTCAAGATGTGCTCAAAAACATAAATAATAAAGGGAAATTCTCATTGGTATATCTAGTTTCCGAAAATTCTCATTGACAATCAAAGTTTTTATTAGCAAGATAAACCCATACTTTTGCTTAATGGACAACGTGACCTTAATGAAAATTTCCGTTAATTCAACCGTTAGGTTAATCTTTTGTTAACCAAAAAACCCTCTAGATCTATCTCTTTTCTATGTGGACTCGTAAAAAGTCATTCTTTTTATTTCAGTTTTTGACTGCCCATTGAACAAATTAATCGAATTTAGTTATCTTTTTTTTGACTAGCGACTAACCTCAGCTTATATGTCATTATGTTCACACTTACCAAATTCTAAAACTAATCTATATAAATTGTAATATTGTACACCAAGAAAGGCAAGAACACATCAAAAGTAATATTACCGATCACTTATTTAATTGGTGAGTACTGAGTACTTAAGTTGCTGCAAGCAAAATACACAATGACTATTATGGCATATTTCCTGGCTTTTATCTTACCTCTCGCATACTAGTAATGCTGAGGCTGCAAGATTTGGTGGTTTTGTTCCAGCTGCACCAGCTTTCTCGGAGAAATATGTACGGGTAGTATCTCATCGAGTACAAGCTCGATCGCCGCCTTCGCCGATGCCGAACGCCAGGCCATGTCCCATATTCCCTCCTCCAAATGAATAATGCCGTCGCCCGTCCCTCTCCCGTGTTGCTACAAACATGTCTATAGTCATGCTGTAAATCCAGCACTTCTCATAGAAGGCAGAATCTCCTGGGTGATTTGAACTTGGTTTCTTAACCCATTCATTCGTAAAGTTATGGCAGATATATATTATTAATATTAATGAATCGTTTGAAGTAATTTTAGTCGTATTCGTGTAATCCATACATTATAACATTGTTGTGTCTAAAATTTTAGAAGAATGTTCTCTATTATGTAATTTTGATATAATTGTTTCAAAATAGCAAGTCTTGTGTAAGACCAAAATCTAATAAAGTTAATTGTAAGATAACCTCATTTGATTTGTTTGTTTTAAAATAGTAGTCACTTTTCAAGTGAATCAATATATGACTAAAAAGAAATATTGATAATAGCGAAGTAACTTGTTTCTTTATGTGTAATTATACTCTACTTAATTATGATATTTCATAGTTAAATATGATCTTGCTTTATTATAGTATGTTTTATTTATTTTCGTTTTTACATTACTTTGCCTTGGTTTGTCATTACCCAAAAGGGGGAAATTATTGACCCAATTTGTTTTGATGATGACAAGCTAAAGTAATTAACTAACATGGTTTTGAGTTTTATAGGTGCAAGATTCATATATTAACAAAAGTGCCTAATGAATACTTGAAGAAATATATGATCAGAGTATTGAGATAAACTAGGACTATAGCATAAATAAGGCTTTGATTAGCATAGAAGATATGGGGCTCAAAATTGAGCATTAGCAACGTACCCCCTATTTCTTAATTCTCGCAACACTTATAATTTTAAGGTCAAGATTTATAAACTTTGACCCTAAATACTCACAACAACAATATGGATCAATACTTGAAGAAATATGTGATCAGAATATTGAGATAAACCGGAACTGCAACATAAACAGGGCTTTGATTAACATAGAAGATATGGGTGTAAAATTGAGCATTAACTATGTAGCTCCTATTTCTTAATTCCTGCCATACTTGCAATTTTAACGTCGAGATTTATAAATTTGACCCCAAATACTCACCATATTATAAGTGTTGCAAGAATTTTTCATTAAATTTTGAACTATATTTATACAATCAAATTTGACTATAAAGCAAACTTAATCCTCTTGTAATAATGCTCATAAGAGCCTTCGTAGTTTCTACCATAAACCATCAATTTAATTTACTAAACTAATAGTGAGAGACGTTTTATTAACTTTCAAGTAGGATGATGAAAATATATATTTATTTTGCAGTGACGACTCATAGATTGAAAGCTTGGTGGCCCCTGAAGTGCGGAATGCAAAGCACTCCATATGGCAGCACGATTGGCCAAACATCATGGGTATGACCATATCATGTTGGAGTCCAACTATCAAGTGGTGATTTCCCGATTGTTAAAACCAGCTACCGTGTCTTCTCTGATTTGGATCAAAAGTATTAGT
Organism: Beta lomatogona; assembly: GCA_947646795.1. Classification (NCBI taxonomy): domain Eukaryota; kingdom Viridiplantae; phylum Streptophyta; class Magnoliopsida; order Caryophyllales; family Amaranthaceae; genus Beta; species Beta lomatogona. The sequence continues at coordinate 181,313 of CANSNZ010001455.1, forward strand.
GTTGGAACACAAGGTGACACTCAAGAAAGAGGGGAGTTGAATTGAGTAGCTAAAACTAATCGATTTTCGCAAAAACACTCTTATAGCACAGTGCCGTGCACTGTGTTATTCACTCGTAAATTCTCCGATTGATGTTTTTGCTCGAACAAAATTGTATCGAACAATAAAAGAATGAAATCAAATAATAAGATACAGGAATTTAACGTGGTTCAATCTCACCTCTGAGATCTACGTCCACACAAACTACTCTTTTATTATTTGAATCGTAAAATACCAAACCCTTGATACAATTCGATTCCCCCACTACTAACTCTAGTAGTGCTCCCCAACACTTAACCCTAAGTGTTGTTACTCTCTATAATATGAAAAATTACATAAAGAATGATTCCTCAGAAGCGTGCTTCTTATTCAAGCAAATAGAGGATCGTTACAAACTTTGTTTAGAAACCTTAACTTACTATAACTCTGTGCCGTACACTGTGCTGTATGAGTCTGTTTTCAGTTCTCAAAATCTTATTCTCACCAAATCTGAAAATGTGGTTTGCTATAATGGTTTCTATCCCTTATATAATTCAATCAACTGAATACAGTGGCGGATCCAGAATCTTCAAATTGGGGGTACTGTGATTACTTAAATAAACCTTAGTCTCGATATTTAACGTCATAGATATTACAATCTAAAACGTAGTTCAATATTTAACGTCATAAATATCAAAATATAAAAATAAATAAGTAAAATTATACAAATTGTCGAAGATCGAGTTTGTTCTCCCTTAATTTTTTGATCCATGTGTCATTCCCAATAAACAAATAAACTACTTATTATCTGATAAATAGTTCATTTGAAATCAAATTAATAACCAATAATAAATAGTCCATTAGAAATCAAATTAATAACCAAGAGAGTATTAGGGATTTGATTATCTAATTAGATTGTCATTCTATCCTTTTGCTTTTGTGGGAGGTGATGATGAGCTAAGACATCATTAAAGAAGATAAATTTTTCTAACACATTTTATAAATACAATTCATTCCCCCAAAAATATGAAGAAAAGAATTTCCTCCTGTAGTCCTCTTGGAAGAAGATTTAAAGGATATTTGATAATATGTACCAACTGAAAAAAAAATTAAACAAAAAAGTGACCTCATTTGCATCATATTATGACATACAACCCATTCCACATCATTTGCATCATATTGCCGTAAAAGTTAGGTAGCACAGAAACACTATATTATCTTCTTATTGAAAAAAAGAACAGAATTTGTTTTGCACGAGGCAAATATAAACTCCCTAAAAGCAGTGAAAAGCTTCCTTCTCTCTCTTCTTTCTTCCAGTTCCGGCTTCCAATTACTTATGGAGATTATCATATTTTCTTTCTCTCTCTTCTTTCTCCTCATTCCAGCTTCATTGCTTTCTTAATTTTTCTACTTCAGGTTTAAATTTCCACAAAAAAAATTCACTTTGGGGGTACTGCAGTACCCCCAATGAACCCCCTGCATCCGCCAGTGACTGAATAAGAATCCTTCTCCAAGATGTATTATCTTTTTGCACAATTTTTATACCTAAAATAAAGGGATATAATTCTTTTCCTATTCAAAATCCAATTTTATCTTTTATAAAAACTGATTTTTTTTTTTCCTTATAAGATAAGGATTCCTCCATATCTTATGCCAACTATTAATCAGATTTTTAAATCAATATTTATCCAAAAATCTTTATCAAAATCGTTTTCTTTAAAAATCAATTTTTCTTTTTATAAAACTTTATATCCGAAAATCTTTACAATAAATATTTTCCTTTCAAAACTAATTTTCGAAATTAAAAACTCCCCTTTTTATATTCTTTAAATATAGACACATGAAATTAATATAATTACCTATTTTCTTAACTCTAAGAAAATAGTTAACCATCCTAATTTCATATTTCTAAATTAGCACAAAGTTCCAATACGTTAATTACATTGCATAAACATGACTAAGAACATAACTAAACCTAAGCTTCCATATCTTCAAGTTCTTGATCTTTCATGAACATCCAATCTTGATAGCTTTCTTAGATCACTGTAACATACATACATATTATAGCATAAAGCGTTTATCATCATCAAAATAACACTGACTTAGAGTCACAACAAATTCCCCCTTTTTGATGATGACAAACATATAATACTTCCCCCTCAAAAATTTGCACCATTAATCACATTAGGGAAAAATAACTCAACATCATTCACAAGTAACATAGTAACCAAGATAACCAATTCATTAGTCTAAGTATTGTACCCATCTTCCCCCTTTTGACATTATCAAAAAGGAGAGCAACAACATGTTCGCGAGTCAAAGTGAGATATAGTCAGCAAAATAATGCAAGTAACTCAAGTAATAAATACTAAGGATGCTGGTGCTATGTCATAATCCAACTCACATTCCGAAGTCATTAAGCAAAAATAATCCAACTCACAATCCGAAATTATGAAGCAAGAAATAATCATGAAGGATCATGGCTGATAGCTAAGAAAGTAAGATAAAGAAAAATAATGCAATCTTGAAGATTTGAAATGGTAATTGGCTCAACAAGTGTTTAAACCTTTCTTTTCAGATTTTCAACTTCCGCAAATAAACATCATAGGACTTTCTTCACTGTGGCACTGTGTGTGTTTCTATGCCACTGAACAATATATTCCCTTCCAAATATAATTGATCTTCACTAGAATTCAAAATAATGATCTTCAAAACTTTGATAATGTTTTTCATCTGTGAATTGAACTCTAAGATTTATCTAACACAAGTATCTTACTCTCCTTGTGTTCTTCTTTTCTTTTCGTTTCTTTTTCTTTTCATTTTTTCTCCTTCCTTCTTCGCCTTTTTTTTTTTTTTTTAAAAGGAGAGTTAGATCATACAATAATACTAAAGTCAACCAATAAGAGATCAAAGATAATAACTAAATTCAGACCTCATTTTCTTTCTGATACATCTCCTGGCACTGTGCCTTGCACAGTGTAAATCAGTATTGTTCATTCTTTTACGTATCTGAGTTCATTCCAACCTTTTCATGTTCCCCCTTAACTGATGCATCTTTTTCTTCCATCAAATTATCAAAATGTTCTTTCCCCATAAATTATCATGAATCAAGATTAAAAGCACTTGTTGAACTTTGGAGCAATGGGTGGGGAAAAGAAGGATAATAATTGGGAAATGACGATAAGGTGAGACATATGAAAGAAAGAAATAATGAGGCACAAATGTCAAACTCATAAATTGAAAATCAGAATATCGGGCTAAAGATCAAGCTTGACATAGGAGAAAGAATTAACATTTCATAGCTCAACAATTCGGCAACTTAGGATTATAAAAGATCATTAGTTCGGCAACTTAAGATCATGACATTAGGACATCATCATTAGACCATTACGAGTCCTTTTTATATCAAGTAGACCTTTATTCACAAAGCTTCACAAAGACATGCATCAACACACTAATTAACATATTTAAAGGAGGACAACAAGCATAATACTCAACTAATTTCCAGAAATTAATCCCAAAGCCACAAATTATCTTGTAAAATATTCATGCATGAAATTCAACAAAATTACCTTGATTACACAATTGGGATATGCTTAATAATATTTTTTTTTAAACCACTTACCAACATCACATTCTCTATGGTGTGTTAGGGATTTGCCGACGTTTGTCAATACCAAATATTTCTCCCTTTTTGTTGTCACCAAATGTAACACACCCTCCATGGTGGGCTACTAGTGAGAGGAATTGAGTTTTATCACCAATCATGTGTCTTGAGCAGCCACTGTCGAGATACCATAGGCTGCTTCCTCTCACGTTTGCCTGCAAAAAGATCACTTGTTAGTTTTAGGAACCCAAATTTGTTTGGGTCCCTTTTTCTTTCGTTGAGCTTCTAACAAGTCTTTTTTAACCCATATTTGAGTTACATACTTTACATTTTTCGCAACACTCTTTTTCTTAACATTACAGTTATCCATAAGGTGTCCATTCTTTCCACAGAAGTTGCAAATCAAATATTCAGGTAGATCGACATATTTTCTTTTATGAAAGTCTCTTTTAAAATTTTTGGCACAGTGCCTTACACTATATCTTTGATCTGTATATCTTAAACCAATTATGTTTCGATTGCTAGTTGTACTGGACATAAAGTCTAGGGTTTTTTGACAAACTGACCATTTTTCATACATTTTTCGAGCAATAGCCAACAGTGATTCCAAGAATTCAACAGAAGTATTTAGATCTCTATTTCTTTTTTTCGAAATTTCCAAATCTCTTTTAACTTTATCAAGTTCATCACTTAACTTAGCATCATGATGTAGCATAAGTGGCACAATTCTGGATCTTTGTCTTGTTTCTTTCAACTCATTTAACTCATGTTTTAACGATTAAATTTGACTTTCAAGATCCGAATTTTTAGCCTCTAGCACAGTGTATGGCACCGTGTTATTAACAACTTCTTTTGCGAGAGACTTTTCGTACCATAAAGCATTTAACTCAACATTTTTCTCTTCAACGTTTTTTTCAAGTTCGTCAGTCTTTTTCATCAGTTCTTTAATAAATCCTTATATTCCAATTCCAACCCAATCTTTTGCTTAGTTAATTTTTTACTTCCTTTTTCATGATTGAAAAATCATCATTCCTTTCTTGACAATCATCAATGATATTTCCAAGCAAAGTAACAAGTTGGTTTTTTGAAAGAAGATGTATTGAAGGTTTTAGAGAAAGAAGACTTACCTCACCGTCTTCAATTTCATCTTGGGAGTTCGAACTTTTCACCATTAGCCACAAGTGAGAGCGTCTTGGCACTGTGCCCTTCTCTAGGATATATGTACAGCATTCAGACATAATTTTTCTTCACGGCACTGTGCCTCTGACTGTTCTTCATCAGAATCCGAATCTCCCCAAACGGCAGCTATCACAGCCTTTTTGAATTCTTTCTTGGATTTCTCCCTTCTTTCTTTGGGCTTCTCATCATCCCATAAGAGATATTCCTTAATCATGCGATTGAAATCTCCACAATTGAAACAATCGGAGTTAGTAGCACTTTTCTTAGAGTTCGAGGTAGTACTCTTACCTTTGAAATTTCCATTTTTTCTTGGATTGTTATTTTTGTTCTTTTTGAGAAATTTTTTAAATCTCCTAGTAAGAAGATCAACATCATCATCACTATCACTATCTTTACTTTCCAATTCCGTTCTCAAGGCTAGACCTTTATTTTTTGGTTCATTAGTTTTAGAATCTAAAACAAGTTCATGAGTCATTAATGATTCAATAAGTTGTTCTAGTGAGAGTTTTGTTAAATCTTTAGCTTCTTGAATAGCGGTTATTTTACGGAGCCAACGATTTGTTAAACTTCTTAACACCTTTCTCACTAAATCTTCAGAAGTATAAGTTTTGCCTAGAGAACGCAATTCATTAGTGATTAGTGTAAATCGGGTGAACATCTCTTTAATAGATTCTTCCTTATTCATAGTAAACAATTCATATTGTTGCATAAGTAAATCTATTCGAGATTGTTTTACCTCATTCGTACCTTCATGGGCCAATTTCAGCGTGTCCCATATTTCTTTTGATGCAGTGCAAGCGAAAATCCTTGAGTATTCATCAGGTCCAATCCATATTGGAGAATACTCAGAGCTTTGTAGTTCTTTTCGGCTTTTGCATAATCGACTGAATCATAGTCATCTTCATCCTTGTCGACAATCTTTCCTTCAACATTTTTGGTTTGGATAAGGATTGGTCCTTTTCTTATGACTTTCCAGCATTCATAGTCCAATCCATGGATGTAGATCCTCATCCTAGCCTTCCACCATACGTAGTCCTTTCCATTGAAACTTGGACATTTTGTGTGTCTATCTCGAGAGTCATCTTGCATGTTCATGACTTCTATTCCCTAAGGATGAGCCTTTTGAGAATAGCCTGCTCTGATACCACTTGTTGGAACACAAGGTGACACTCAAGAAAGGAGGGTTGAATTGAGTGGCTAAAACTAATCGATTTTCTCAAAAACACTCTTATAACACAGTGCCGTGCGCTGTGTTATTCACTCGAAAATTCTCCGATTGATGTTTTTGCTCGAACGAAATTGTTTCAAACAATAAAACAATGAAATCAAATAATAAGACACAGGAATTTAACGTAGTTCAATCTCACCTGTGAGATCTACGTCCACACAAACTACTCTTTTATTATTTGAATCGTAAAATACCAAACCCTTGATACAATTCGATTCCCGCACTGCTAACTCTAGTAGTGCTCCCCAACACTTATCCCTAAGTGTTGCTACTTTCTATAATATGAAAAATTACAGAAAGAATGATTTCTCAAAAGCGTGCTTCTTATTCAACCAAATAAAGGATTGTTACAAACTTTGTTTAGAACCTTAACTTACTAGAACTCTGTGCCGTACACTGTGTTGTGGGAGTCCGTTTTCAGCTCTCAAAATCTTATTCTCACCAAATCTGAAAATGTGGTTTGCTATAATGATTTCTATCCCTTGTATAATTCAATCAACTGAATAAGAATCCTTCTCCATGATGTATTATCTTTTTGAACAATTTTTATTCCTAAAATAAAGGGATAGAATTCTTTTCCTATTCAAAATCCAATTTTATCTTTTATAAAAACTGATTTTATTTTTCCTTATAAGATAAGAATTCCTCCATATCTTATGCCAACTATTAATCAGACTTTAAATCAATTTTTATCCAAAAATCTTTAATAAAAATCGTTTTCTTTCAAAATCAATTTTTCTTTTTATTAAAACTTTTTATCCGAAAATCTTTACAATAAATATTTTCCTTTCAAAACTAATTTTTGAAATTAAAAACTCCCTTTTTTATGTTCTTTAAATATAGACACATGAAATTAATATAATTACCTATTTTCTTAACTCTAAGAAAATAGTTAACCATCCTAATTTCATATTTCTAATTTAGCACAATGTTCCAATACGTTAATTACATTGCATAAACAAGACTAAAAACATAACTTGACCTAAGTTTCCATATCTTCAAGTTCTTGATCTTTCATGAACATCCAATCTTGATAGCTTTCTTAGATCACTGTTACATACATACATGTTATAGCATAAAGTGTTTATCATCATCAAAATAACACTGACTTAATGTTTTAACTCATGTTTTAACGATTTAATTTGACATTCAAGATCCGAATTTTTAGCCTTTAGCACAGTGTATGGCACAGTGTTATTAACAACTTCTTTTGCGAGAGACTTTTCGTACCTTAAAGCATTTAACTCAACATTTTTCTCTTCAACGGTTTTTTCAAGTTCATCAGTCTTTTTCATCAATTCTTTACAGTCCTTTGATAAATCCTTATATTCCAATTCCAACCCAATCTTTTGCTTAGTTAAATTTTTTACTTCCTTTTTCATGATTGAAAAATCATCATTCATTTCTTGACAATCATCAATGATATTTCCAAGCAAAGTAACAAGTTGGTTTTTTGAAAGAAGATGTATTGAAGGTTTTAGAGAAAGAAGACTTACCTCACCGTCTTCAGTTTCAACTTGGGAGTTTGAACTTTTCACCATTAGCCACAAGTGAGAGTCGTCTTGGCACTGTGCCCTTCTCTAGGATATATGTACAGCATTCAGACATAATTTTTCTTCACGGCACTGTGCCTCTGACTGTTCTTCATCAGAATCCAAATCTCCCCAAACGGCAGCTATCACAGCCTTTTTGAATTCTTTCTTGGATTTCTCCCTTCTTTCTTTGGGCTTCTCATCATCCCATAAGAGATATTCCTTAATCATGCGATTGAAATCTCCACACTTGAAACAATCGGAGTTAATAGCACTTTTCTTAGAGTTCGAGGTAGTACTCTTACCTTTGAAATTTCCATTTTTTCTAGGATTGTTATTTTTGTTCGTTTTGAGAATTTTTTTAAATCTCCTAGTAAGAAGATCAACATCATCATCGCTATGACTATCTTCACTTTCCAATTCAGTTCTCAAGGCTAGACCTTTATTTTTTGGTTCATTAGTTTTAGAATCTAAAACAAGTTCATGAGTGATTAATGATCCAATAAGTTGTTCTAGTGAGAGTTTTGTTAAATCTTTAGCTTCTTGAATAGCGGTTATTTTAGGGAGCCAACGATTTGTTAAACTTCTTAATACCTTTCTCACTAAATCTTCAGAAGTATAAGTTTTGCCTAGAGAACGCAATTCATTAGTGATTAGTGTAAATCGGGTGAACATCTCTTTAATAGATTCTTCCTTATTCATAGTAAACAATTCATATTGTTGCACAAGTAAATCTATTCGAGATTGTTTTAACTCATTCGTACCTTCATGGGCCAATTCCAGCGTGTCCCATATTTCTTTTGCTGTAGTGCAAGCGAAAATCCTTGAGTATTCATCAAGTCCAATTCCATGTTGGAGAATACTCATAGCTTTGTAGTTCTTTTCGGCTTTTGCATAATCGACTGAATCATAGTCATCTTCATCCTTGTCGACCATATTTCCTTCAGCATTTTTTGTTTGGATAAGGATTGGTACTTTTCTTATGACTTTCCAGCATTCATAGTCCAATCTTTGGATGTAGATCCTCATCCTAGCCTTCCACCATCCGTAGTCCTTTCCATTGAAAGTTAGACATTTTGTGTGTCTATCTCGAGAGTCATCTTGCATGTTCATGACTTCTATTATCTAAGGATGAGCCTTTCGAGAATAGCTCGCTCCGATACCACTTGTTGGAACACAAGGTGACACTCAAGAAAGGGGGGTTGAATTGAGTGGGTAAATCTAATCGATTTTCGCAAAAACACTCTTATAGCACAGTGCCGTGCACTGTGTTATTCACTCGTAAATTCTCCGATTGATGTTTTTGCTCGAACGAAATTGTATCAAATAATAAAACAATGAAATCAAATAATAAGACACAGGAATTTAACGTGGTTCAATCTCACCTCTGAGATCTACGTCCACACAAACTACTCTTTTATTATTTGAATCGTAATATACCAAACCCTTGATACAATTCGATTCCCCCATTACTAACTCTTATAGTTCTCCCCAACACTTAACCCTAAGTGTTGCTACTCTCTACAATATAAAAAATTACACAAAGAATGATTCCTCAAAAGCGTGCTTCTTATTCAAGCAAATAGAGGATCGTTACAAACTTTGTTTAGAAACCTTAACTTACTAGAACACGTGCCGCATAATCGTGCCGTGGGAGTCCGTTTTCAGCTCTCAAAATCTTATTCTCACCAAATCGGAAATTGTGGTTTGCTATAATGATTTCTATCCCTTATATAATTCAATCAACTGAATAAGAATCCTTCTCCAAGATGTATTATCTTTTTGAACAATTTTTATTCCTAAAATAAAGGGATAGAATTCTTTTCCTATTCAAAATCCAATTTCATCTTTTATAAAAACTGATTTTTTTTTTCCTTATAAGATAAGGATTCCTCCATATCTTATGCCAACTATTAATCAGATTTTAAATCAATTTTTATCCAAAAATCTTTATCAAAATCGTTTTCTTTAAAAAATCAGTTTTTCTTTTTATAAAACTTTTTATCCGAAAATCTTTCCAATAAATATTTTCCTTTCAAAACTAATTTTCGAAATTAAAAACCCCCCTTTTTATATTTTTTAAATATAGACACATGAAATTAATATAATTCCCTATTTTCTTAACTCTAAGAAAATAGTTAACCATCCTAATTTCATATTTCTAATTTAGCACAAAGTTCCAATACGTTAATTACATTGCATAAACATGACTAAGAACATAACTAGACCTAACCTTCCATATCTTCAAGTTCTTGATCTTTCATGAACATCCAATCTTGATAGCTTTCTTAGATCACTGTTACATACATGTTATAGCATAAAGCGTTTATCATCATCAAAATAACACTGACTTAGAGTCGCAACAATTGGAAACGTATTATTTCCTTTTTTTGGAAATAGATTAATCCTGGCTCTTGATTAGATGGAGGGTAGGAATATCAACTCTACTAGGTGGAGTTTCTTTAAACTCAATGAGATCCTAAGCGCTTGTATACAAGTGACTTAAATTTTCAAGTTAGTAACATTAAGAGTAGACTCTCGTCCATAAGGTTAATTAGGAACATTAAGAGTAGACTTGTCAAACTGGCTGCTGGTTCGGTCAGCTTAGAATAAAATATATACGTGTAGATTAATGCTTGTTTCAGATTCAAATTGTTTTGTTTTGTGTTGAGCTAACAAGTTAATAAAGGGATTTGGATCTGCTAAAAACGATCCAAATTCATTCAAAATCAATATTATATATAATCTTTTTTTTGCTAAGCAAGTACTCCCTCTGTATTTTTTTATCTTTCTCACTTGGAATCTTACCACTATTTACAATTAGAGAGAATCATTTAATTTTTTCTCAATATATAAGAAATAATATAGTCATGTGGGGTCTTGTTTGATTCGTCTCAATGAGAAGTTTATTAATATTTAATTATTATAATTTTTAATAATATGTAATGAAAGATATTTAAGGTAGAATAAGTGCATTGGCAAACGTGCAAAGTCAAAGTAGGAAAGATAAAAAAATACAGAGGGAGTAAGTTTTTATGTCATCCAAACCAATTACATCCAATGCCAAACTCAAGGAAAAGCAAACCAACTGGGTTAGACCCCTTAAGCCAAGAGAAGGGAACACTAACCATCTCAGGTTAGACCATCTATACAATCAACCATTACAACTAAATAGTTTACAATGATATAAACGAATTATGATCCCTTCTTGATACATATTGTGGCATTACAACTAACACTCTAAGTCTAATATCAGCTTTGCTATGTTGAGTAACATGGCTTACTGTAAGAACATTTTGGTTACAAAAGCTCGCATTCCAAATATGATACACCACAACTTTAACTCCAGCAAAACATACTTGTTTCTAAAATTTAGACTTCTTGATGTTCTTTTTAATCATCTACAAAGTTGGTTAAATCACTTAGCTTGTTATTGCTTGGACGCCTAGCCAACTTTTAGTGATTGTCAAGCAACCTAAATTGAATGAGCATCTAAAAAATAGATGCTTGTGATCTTCCACACTTTGACCACATATTAAGCACGCATCAGTTGAACTGATTCCAATCCTAGCCAGCCTCTCCTTAGTCTGTAGCTTGGATTGAACTGCCAGCCACCTTATGAACCTATGTTTAGGTACAGTCATTCTTCCACACTATTTTAGCCCAAGGAACTTTTGGCCTATCACTAATAAGTTTCTCATACATTACCTTGACTTAATATACATTAATAGCACTGAATTCTTCTCTGGTTTTCACCTGTTTTAATTTTTCCTTTACTACGCATATCTATTCCAATAGCAGCTAGCCCCAACATTAGAAGCATAATTCCACCAATCCTCCGCTTTAACATATATTGAGTTAATCATCCAAACATAGTCTTGTTTGGAAGCAATTTCTCCATGCTGGCTGTATTCCACACCACAACATCACTAAATCCAAGTCTCCCATCAGCCTTAGCATTACACACCTCATCCCAGGAAACAAAACCTGACTTTCGATTAAAATGTTTCCCACTCAATTAAAATGCCTACAAATATTTGACACTTAATTAAGTATAGTTTTGGGGAGGATAAAACCTAAGATTGGTACATGTGTAGACTTATTAAGGCTATGTTCAGTTGACCTTATTTTTGCTTATTTCGGATCGGATCGAATCGAGATCGGATCGGATCGATCGAAAAAAATAAGTTCGGATCGAATCGAGATAAGTTCGGATCAGATCAGATAAGTTCAGATCAGATCAGATAAGTTCAGATTATGCTTATATTTAATAACTTATTATTATTGTTATTATTATTATCATCTTGATTATTATGATTATTAGTATTACTAATGCTATTATTGTTATTGTAATAATTATTATTATTGTTGTTGTTATTATTATTATTATTATTATTATTATTATTATTATTATTATTATTATTACTTTATACAATTACTATTACTATTACTATAAATATTACTATTTACTAGTACATTTGTTCAAAAAGATTATTATTATTGTCGTTGTTGTACTTATTAATTATTAATATTGGTAATTATTATTAATGTCGTTGCTATTATTATAAATGTCATTGATATCACTATTTGAAACTATTTGTGTTCAAGAAGAAGAATGTTCTTTTGGCATTTGTAAGTGTTCTTTTTTATATTTATTCTAATTAATAATTTTGATATGTGATGTTCTTTTTGATGTTGTACATGTAACGAACATGACAATAGTATATGATGTTTATTTTTTAAAATAATTTTGATAGAATAATATAAATTATATATTACTAGTTTATATAAAACATGAGTAGCATGGGATAACCTAATGGTGTTGTCATCACGTTCAAAATTTTCCCTACAAAGGATTTCGACTTATCTTTAAAAACAAAGTTTATATAGAACAAGATAACGATATAAGAAGAATATTTAACCATTTTGTTCAAGATCATATGATTATATATATTTATAGGTTTATTTATAATAAAAATAAAAGACAAAGAACATGTTGTTAGTTAAATCCAAACATGTCATCAATATAAAAATAACAACTATCTTTTATTTTTAAAAAGTGTTCTTTAAATAGATCTTGTATGCTCTTTCAGTATATGTTCTTTTTTTAATATCATTATATGCTCTTTTCATTACTACCTAAATTCTTATTATTAACGGACCTTGAACATGAGTGTTCTTTTATTTTTAATTTTTTTGGGCCCATTTCGGGAATCCCGTGGTAAGATGAATTTTTTCTGGGTTGTGCTCGCACAGGGTCACTCACCTAAAGACCCAACAAGCCCAAACCCCCTCCCCCACCCACAACAATATTGAAATATATGCTTTTACCAAGATTTGAACATTGGTCTCCCATGTGAGAGATAAGAAGCCATACCATTGGACCCAAGAGTCCTTAGTCTTTTATTTTTAATTGTATGTACATATACTAATGTGCTCTTTGTCAAAAAAAAAAACTAATTATGCTATAATAATAATAATAATAATAATAATAATAATAATAATAATAATAATAATATTTATTATTATTATTATTATTATTATTATTATTATTATTATTATTATGTTATCTATATTATTATTATCGTTGTTGTTGTTATTATTGTTATTATTATTATAATATTATTTATATTATTATTATTATTATTATTATTATTATTATTATTATTATTATTATTATTGAAAGTTGTGCATAGTAATAAAATGATGATAATAGTAATACTAGTAATGAAATACAAAGTAATAATATGTTTTTTAAAAGATAAGTTCAGATCAGTTTAGATCAGATCAGATCAGATCAGATCAGATAAGTTCAGATCAGAAAATTTCAGGTGAACTAAACATAGCCTAAACATAGTTAATAAGCTAGCTTCTAGCACTGTAAGATAAATGTCTTGAACTCCATACCCTTATCCTTTCAACTTCTCGAATTAATTTCACATTGTGTTTAAGATATATTCTTTGAGTAGATTGGTACTCCAAGATATCTGAACTGCAATGAATTTCTGATAAAACTAGATCCATCCACAATTCTCTACACATATACTTCCTTCATACCACAAGTATACATTGTTGAATTCTGTATGTTTGCCTTCAAACCACGGGAGTTTGAAAATAGTTTGAACACTCTCAGCAATAGGCAAATTAAGGGGGGGTCACCTTTACAACAAAGTATCAAATCATCAACAAAGTACATATGTGTGAGTTTCATGCCAACATCTCTGCTCATCATGTATGCTATAAATTTGATTATGTTTTCTTCTAGCTTTAATACTTTATGAAAAAGTGCAGTATTTTCATCGCCATCTTTGGTCCACTCTAACTTGGCCTTCTGTTTCAAAAAGTCTACATAAGCCCGATGCTATAAATTATGCTCTTTAATAGCAGCAAGCTCAACATTAGTATGTTGAATATGGCCCGCATATAAGTGCATTAACTTCTAAGCATCAATCAAATTATGATATGCCTTCAATTTAGTAGCTTGTATTTATGAAAGCCAACTTTATTAAGCTTTTTCAATGCTACTTTCACCAATTTCAATTTCTTCATTAGCTCATACATCTTTGTACCATGTATGTTAGTTTCCCAAGCCTACTGCACGATGTATGTAAATTGGGGAGTCAATATCCATATGGTGAAGTATCTGAAAGGTTTATTGCCTGTTTCTTCTTTTGGATATATTATAATCAAGGCAGGTGAATGATTAAATTCACCTTCATTCTGAAAACACACTTCAGCAGAAGAGTACACATCTTGCCAAGTTGGATTTGTCATCACTCTATCAAGCTTTAAAAATACTTTGGCATTGCCTTACTGCTTATTATTATGCATGAAGAAGTTCCATATACTTTAATGTCCTCTATTTCACATTCCATCATACATAACTTGATGCCATTCATGTCATTCTCTGCCTGACATGAGAACTAATAATTGTCTCATATATGCTCATAACACAGTTGAGATCACTACATAACAGCCAAGGAGAATGAGGGTTTATCTTTCTCAAATCACTCCATAATACTTCCCTTCTATGATTCTCATTAAATGCACATATAAATGTATAATAAAAACCAGCTAAGCCACTCACAAGTTGTACAAAATAATGTATAAACTGACTAGAAGCACTTACAGCGGTAATACTGAAACTACCTGATTTCCAAGCCAATATAATTCTTCCACCACTATGATAGCTGGACTTAGCAGTAAAACACCAGCCAGTTTACATTTGTGGTAAAGGCTACCAAGATTAGTAGCTAAAATCATTCTGCTGCTTGACCATGTTCTACAGAAAATGTGTGAATATATGCCTTCACATCATTCTGCTTCTTAACCGTGTTAATCCCCTTACATTTCAACATATTATTCTATCCATTATGTTTGGGAGGGTCCCCCCTTAGCTTCCCTGCTCCCGATCACCATTTACAGCATTAGAAGTCCCTTCATTGGGTCCTTCCTTGCCCTTGATCTGCTGAGATACATCACTATCCCCTTCATTGAGCACCTAAAAATTTGGATGGCATTCTTAATGATGTTTTGTTTCTAGGTTAGCATTTCGTTTGTGATTGGTTTTTTCATGCTAAAAGGATGGGACACATGTCGCCCATATCCTTGCTAGGCTACTTCCTGAAGTTAAACAATGTTCGAAATACATTGTCCCTCAGATATTTCCCCTTAAGTACTCATGGATACTTTGTCCAGTGTTTAACCTACTAGCCTCTTCAAAAAAAGAAAAAGCCAACAAGAAAGACGAAGGAAGAAAAAAAAGTTCAATAAAAGAAAACAAAAGTTGAAGGAAAGATAAAGCAACAACGGTTAGCGAGTTAAATGAGAAAAAAAGGATGCTAAAAAATAAAAGGAAATTTTTTTGAAGTTGGGCGAATATTCTACCTGTTGTTTTTTCAAATGGTAAATCAACCTTTCGCTCTTGGAGGAGAAAGATGAGAGGAAAAGGCAATTAGGGTTTGGAGAGAATAAGAAGTGGCTTCTTTCAATAGAACAATTAATTAATACAATGGAATTAGATAGTAACTCTAATAACCACTGTAATAAGATAACTAAACTTGCCTAGACGCTCTCAAGAGTCGTGTCGGTAGCCCTACAGAAAACCGGTAGAAAAGTTCAACAGTAGTAGAAAAGGTTTCTTTCCTTTTTTTTAGGAAGGAGGTTAACCCTATGGCTCTTGATTTAGATGGAAGGTTGGATTATCAACTCTACTAGGTGGAGTTTCTTTAAATTCTACTAGTATTCTTTGCACGCGATGCGTGCGTGACATCACGTATGCGTGATTTTGTGGATATTTTCAATTTTATCCTCATTCATGAGAGAAGTTGAAATAAGAGGAAGGAGAAGAGGAGAAACTGAAGAAGTAGAAAAAACTGTCTTTACAATTAATTAGTGCATTAAAAAAAATTGGAAAAGGTGAACACAGTGAAGTAAAGTAACTACTTGGCTGTCTATTTTAACGCAAATGTTAGGATTCCTTATTTTTTTTCCTTATTTTACTTTTGTTTTTTAAATTTATTAAATGGTTGCAACTGTAATTTTTTTTATAGTTGGGGGTAATTTGGGCAACTCAAGTGGACACCAAAGTCCTCAAGAGTTGCCTTATATAATAGAGATGAGATCCAAACCGCTTGCATACAAGTTACTTAAAATTTCAAGTTAGTACCATTGGGAGTAGACTCCCTTGCATAAGGTTAGCAACATTAAGAGTAGACTTGTCAAACTGGATGGTCAGGTCGGTTAGAATAAAATATCTACGAGTAGATTAATGCTTGTTCAAAATTCAAACTGTTCAGTTTTGCGTCGATCCAACGAGTTATTTAAGGGATTTGGATTTGCTTAAAATTATCCAGATTCACTCAAAATCAATATGTAATCTTTTAAAGTATACATATTATGTGCATTAATTAGCACAACTCCAATCCAATTTTTGTGTTTTAGGGGATCCAATAATTGTATTAAATTAAGGGTATAATGAGCCAAGAAAAAGAGTTATTTATCTTATACTATATATATATCTAATCAAGGTTAGTAATGAGAGATTATTCTCTTTAATATGGAATAATCTAATTATTATTTTATCTGCAATGGATGAACATTCAAATATGAATTATTTGACTGCTACACATTCAAATATCTAGATAGAGGAAAATCAAACGTTTGAAGTGATCATTATTCTAGAGGCAAAGAAAGGGTCTTTTATATAGCTTATGACTTACCAAGTAGTATTCCATACATATGTTTACTTTTTTCATAAACATTTGCCACCAAATTTTTGACATCAAACTTGTTTAATCTTCTCATAAAAATTTATATATATTCGCATACATATATTGCATAACCCATAGGTGAAGATTCAGCTCGCAAGCTAAACAAGAAATGGCTATTATGGCATACTTTTTCGCATTTATTTTAGTGAACGGATTATTTGTACTACATACTACTCCTGCTGAGGCAGTAAGATTTCATGGCTTGCAGGTAGTCTCGCACGTAGGACGACCAGCACGGCCTGGTCCGTCTTCTCCTGAGCCAAATACGAACCAAAATACCCGTCCCCTCTTACGCCAGAGGTGCCGCCACCTATATGGTTCTGATCCACTGCATCCTCTCGTCAGAATCGCTACGAAAGTGCCTAATCTCTCTCAATCCGTAGTTCGCTTAGCTGGAGATTTTATAGTGCTTTCAAGCTGGTTTCTTAATCCCTTTGTGTCCATGGCAGGCTATCTGGTAATGGTATACGTGTTAACTGATGCAATTCTTAGGGGCTTACTAAATACCGCCCGTATTTACTTGAAATCGCCCGTATTTTTTTTAAAATACTCCTAAACTACCCCCTACAAATACTACCCCATACCCCCCACACTCTCTCACTCTCTCACTCTCTCACTCTCTCACTCTCACTCCCACCATAGCCACCACCACCAAAGCCACCACCACCCCCAAAGCCACCACCACCACCACTGCCACCACCACCACACGGCAACCACCACCACACGGCAACCACCACCACCAGGCGAGGAAGGCCGTACCGGCGACCACGAGAGCGAGGACGAAGAAGACACCGACGCCGACCACCACCACAACACGCCGGAAAAAGAATGGGCCCAAGGAAGAAGGGAAAGGAAATCGGGGAATCTTCAAATCAGGTTAGTTTTGTAGTTATTTGTGGTCAAAACCAACGTAGGCTTGCCGGAAAACACAAAGAACTCGCCGTACCATGGTAACGGATCACTTTTCCGTTACCACCGCAGAGGTAACGTAGATCTGAACCGTTACCTCTGCGGTGGTAACGGTAAAGATGTCCGTTACCACCGTGTGGTGGTAACGGATTTCTCGTCCGTTGCCCTGCATTTACGAAAAAAAAAAAATTTTTTTTTTCTTTCTTTTTTCCGGCGAGGGAGGGGGGGATTTAAGGTTTTTTTTCCTTTTTTTAATTTATGTTTATGTTTATGTTTTATTAATTTCTGTTTTTTTCTAATTATATTTATATGTTTATTTTAAATAATTTATGTTTGTTCGTAATTTATGTATTAATAATTTCTGTTTGAATTAAAAATAATAATTTGTGTTTATTTGGGCTTTTATAATTAATGTCAATAGTTATTTGAATATATTAATTTAATTGGAATAGTTAATATGTTAATTTGTGTGATAATATGGTAATTAGGTTTTATTATTATTATGTTAATGCATGTTAGTAACATGGTAGTATTATTTAATTTATTTGATTTAATTTATTTAATTGTTTAATAGCATGTGATAATAGTATTATTTAATTTTAATAGTTATTATATAATAAGTTAATATATTGATTTGAGCATGTTATTATATTATTAAAATATTTCAATGATATTAGCATGTTATTATTTTATATTAGTAGCATATTACGATTATTTATTGTAATGATATTAGCATGTTAATTTGTTTTTATTAACATGTTAATTTATGTAGGGTATTTGTTTTTATTAGCATGTTTACTAATGATATTAGCAAGTTAATATGATTTATTGTTGTAATTTTAGTTAATTAATTATTAGAAAGTGAATAGTTATATAATAATGCCCTAATTTACTTACTTTGCGCATGTTAATATATTTTAATAATATTATGTTAACACCATCACCAATGTTAATGCATCTTAGTATTAGTTTTCCTTATAATTTTAGTTAAGTAATTATTAGAGTGTCAATGGTTATAGATTAGTAGTAATTACAATATAATAACGTAGACATTAAATAAATAATAAATAATTAACATAATGTATTATTAGGGTCTTGATGGTCCTGAGGGATCGACGCCACGACACACTAGATCTCGTGGTGTTGATGCATCTAGTAGGAGGGCGAGGACCGATGCTCGAGGCCAGCCGGATGCCTATTCCCGAGGACGCGCCCCGATAGTGCTTGGATGGGATATTGGGGACGAGCAGGAGTTAGATCATGCTATGAGAGATGACGATGGAGCTGATGTGGGTGAAGCCGCCTCCCATGTGCCTGTGAGGAAGGGTAGTAGAGGAGGTTTGTTTCGGGGTCGAGTTCCGGATCTAGTAGGCTATCGAGCGAGGCTAGAGCGCTGGCAGGGATACGTCGTGGTTAGTTACCGAGGCGATGCCTGGGGGCCCACTTGACGGTACCCGATTCCTAGTTGGCGGGGGCACGTCGGCTCCCGTATATACCACGATACGATCGCTAGGGATGTTATGCTTCGTGCCATAACCGCTCCAAAGGCATTTGATCCGTTGTCGACTTGGGGTTTCCGCGCAGCGATCGTTGCAGGCGCTTGGATAGATCTTGTATTGCCCAACTACCGAGGGATTATGTTTGGGCACCTTGACTTTCCATTACTTACGGCGTTTGTAGAGCGTTGGCAGCCCGACACGAACACGTTTCACATGCCTTTTGGAGAGATGACGATCATGTTACATGACGTTTGGTAGATCCTACGTGTTCCTATTGAGGGTCGGACTGTTAGTGCCGTTTTGCCGACTTCCGAGTTGTATGTACGGTTTGAGGAGCTCCTCGGCTTGACTCGTGAGGAGTTATTATGTGAGGACTCACGGGTCCGGGAGGAACGGTGGCGTTACCGTTCGGAAGATTTTCGATCACTTGCATGGATCGGGCCGTCCGTGACGACGTGCGGTTCGCGCATGGTTCCTCCCGACACTTGGGTGTACCCTCTTCACCGATAAGAGTGGTTCCCGCCTCATGCCCCGTAACATAACCGAGCCGGGATGACCTTGATTCGGTTCATACTTACTCGTGGGGCTCACTGCTTTGGCGTACCTATATCGTCGCCTAGGGGGTTGCGTTAGAGCGGATAGCAAACAGGTTGCCGGGTGTTTGACGCTCCTCCAAGGCTTGGATATACGAGTACTTCCCGTGTTTCCGACCACGCGAGAGGGGCTAGCCTTCGGTGATCATGATCCCCGGGCACCGGAAGTGGGATTATCACATCGTCGGCAAGGATTTCGTCCGACCGGAGTCCATTCGTAGACGCTTGGACAACCTTCGGGTTACAGAGGTACGAATATTTAATGCATTAGTAAAATATATATTATTATGTTCTCATATATTACTACTACGTTAGTAACATGAAATTATTACATTTATCCGTTTTGTGTCGATCGGACGCCATATGGGGATGACCAGCCGCCATGATTCCGAGGACGTTGTATGTCGGTTTCATACGTTATCGAGGTATCATTGAGCCGTACAACCCGGATCGTGTCTTTGCGACAGATTGGGTTTTGTTCAGGTCATTCCTACCCCTCCTATTCGGCCCGATTTCGCATACGCACCGAGCAACCCGAAGAGGTATGAGGTTCATTCTCGGTCTCGGAGGCCGAGTCGCATGGCAGCGGTTCACGCCATATGCTTGGGGGGTCTCAACGTATCACGGTTGAGACGGGTTACTCAGTCGCGGAGAGTGTTCGAGGGAGTACATGGATTGGTTTTGTACATATTCCCATCCTACCCTCATTGCTTTGCAGATAGGACGCATATTCCGCCCGGGCCAACACTTCAAACACCCACTATGTACGCAATATAATCATTTATTTGTTTACTATTTTATATGTTATATTATTGATACATAACATAACATAACTAATCGACTTTTTGCAAGTGGATGGCCCGACATTTTGACGCCACGAGAGCGTTGACGGAGGATCGGCACAATGACCAGCGACCCAACACTTCTTTGGCATATGAGATGTTGGCCGACCTCGCTCGGGATTGGGATGCTTGCATTGCGTCTAGATCGGGCACGGGACGCCGCCGAGGACGAGCATCATCATGACATGTAGTCATTGCATTTCAATGTTCTCATTCCATTTGTTATGTATGGGTGTATTATGTAGTAACATTTTTTGATGATATTACTTTGGGTGTATTATGTAGTTACATTTTTTGATGATATTACTTTGTTAGGTATATATGACTTTGGTTTTATGATGATATTTATTATTTCAATTTGAATCATTGCAACCTATTGTGTCAATTTGAATCATTGCAACATATTATTTCAATTTGAATCATTGCAACTTATTATGATCCAACATTATAAATTAATATGATCCAACATTATAAATTAATATCATATCAAATACTACTTATTCGGCTCAAATTCAATTATCAAATAGTATTAATAATTACAAATGCATTTATCAAATACATTACATAAAATATTACAATGAATAGATCGCACTATGTACTATATACTAAGAAGAGAGTAACTCATCCCATAAAGCGCGTCGCACACCATACAAACATCCCAACCATCAACACTATCTTCATGCATGTTATGCCACAAGTTATGAATAGGTGGTACCGGTGATCCGGGAAGTAACTCCAGTCTAATATAATGCTTGAAAGGTACCAAGATGTGCAATTACGAGTTCGTTAGTTGGACCCACCGTGTATTCGAAGCACGCCAAGGAAGGACAAGTGATACACGGATATAGTTGTCCCTCCGGGCCAAGTCCTACTAAAATGACTGCGGCATTGAACATCTCGCGCAATAGGAAACAAGTCTTGCGAAGTAACCATCCAATGAGCCTCAGATGCTGCCCCCCATTCCAAATAATGCGCCTTATTGCTGCGTCTATCCCATCATAATAAATATGTGTGTAAACATCCCGATGAGCAGCAATCTCATTTGCCATATTTTGGCGGATATAACCCCAATGGTCTTCACTCCCTAAAAAACAATCGCAGCAAGTTCGAAATCCACAGATTCGTCCGCCCGGACATTAGTCCATCTAGTAATGAATGGGCGAAGAATCCCGAGAATCCTGCGGTAAAATGGAAATCCACTAACACCATCTTGTCCATCCACGCTTTCCCGACCTACAACAATCAAATTAATTAACATAAAATTTATCAGTACGTATCAAATAAATGTTATCAATAATCAATACATACAATTAACAAACATATTACCTGTAGAAGTTGACAAGCTCATAATCGAACCTCGAAGATCCGCTTCTCTTTGAAGACGAATCGGATGTGTGCTCAAAGCCACTCTTCTTTCGTTTTGTACTTGGGTGATTCTTTCGGCGTGGTCTCCCTTTGGGGTTCTCGACAATATCGGGCTCAAAAGCTGAATCGCCCGGATTACGCAGATGTTCCTCTAGAACCCGGGTAGCGCTCCGCAATACGGCGGGATCACTACTTTGAACCCGCTCAACCAACTCTAAGAAGTACCGAGAATCTTGTGCTTTGCCTCGGATACAAACACGGGGTTGTTGACACCATCACCAATGATCAAAGTAGTCCAATAAGGATGTAAGTCTGTCAGGATGCGGATCTCGTTCGCCTCCAATCGTCTCCGTATGGCGCATGCACAGGGGATTGCATGTGTGGTTCTCAACGAGCAACCGCAACGCTGATATACCTCGTAGCCTAACTCCCGCATACGATTTTCCTCATGCAGTAACAGTTCTAAACAGTAATGCGAGACTCGACCATTTAATTGATACAATGCCTGAGTCTTGTATAATATTCCGTGCCGACGCCGACTTTCCTCCAAATCATTCTCAACCTTCTTCACCTGATTTTCTATCTCACTCGTGAGCAATAGAAAAGATGGAGTCCAAGGCAGGTTGTGCTACTAAAAACCCAAGACTTCGGTGCAGAGTGTGCACTTTCAACTCGGCTAGTGCACGTGTTCCCAAGGTGAAGTACATTGTCCGTCCATGCCCGCACAAACTTCTCTTTGTACACAAGCCAAGTTGTTTCAACGTATTGGATTATTTTAGGCCACTTTCTCGTACACATCTCTCATATTATCAACCTCGGCCTCATAACTCATCTCGTCGGTCGCGTTGACTATCCGATACCAAGTTCGGCTCACGAATCTCGGACCCGCATCGGTGTTGGCCATGATGTTACTCACTCTAGCCTGCACGTCTTTGTTGATATGCCATCTACATAGCAAATGTGCAGAGTTAGGAAACACTTCCCGGATCGCTTTCATAAGGCCCAAATCACGGTCGGTAATGAGTGTAACAGGGGACAACATTCACTCCAATAAGCAACCTAAACTTGTCCAACACCCAATTATAACTATCACTGTTTCGTTGGCCATCGAGCATACCCAACCATAAAATTCTTGTTGCACGGCGTCATCCCAATGAGCTCTAGAAAAGGCATGTTATATTTGTTGGTTTTATATGTTGCATCCATACCAACAACAAGTGGATAAGTTCGGAGGATATTTGCCGAACGAGGGTGCACCATGAATGCTTTGCAGATCATTGCATTTGTCTCCTCGTCTTGCCTAATCCAAGTGAAGGTAGTCGCTCTCTCGAGCAAGGTGAAGGAAGTGTTGCATCACGTCTCTACCATCCATTGCTTCCCTTCTATCCTTTTCCTTCAGGTTGTACAAGTGTCTCATATTTGGATGATCATCGGGAAATTTTTCATTCCACGGCTTTCATTATACTAGCAGGGCTTAACGTGCGACTTTATCATATCACGAGCGAATACCTTTGCCGCCGGACTAAGGCCGCCGATGGGTCGATGTCCCTCGGGGTAATGAATGAACTCATGATTGTGCATGCCCCTAATCCCCCGTTTCGCTTTGATCACCCATCCGGTTCGATCCGGGTACTCCAAATACTCAACCTTAACTCCCGCTCTACTGCCCACATGCTTTTGTCTTTGTAGCTACCCGGCTCGCTACACTAAGATCTCTACCTTCACCCCTATATGGTGCGCCCAGGTTACATTTCATATATACATATTCTCGTCCACTAGGATCGTGTTTATGATTTGACATAATAATCATCACAAACCCGATTTCATTTGCCCTTTTCTTAACCCAATCTTGTAGTTCCTTTTTCTCAGCCCATAGTGTTTCATTATAAAACATGTGATTATAATCTATATAATCACCCCCAAAGTCCGGCAAATAAGCCTATAATGTTTAGCATTTTTTCAATTAGACAACATATAATCAATAATATTATTCACATATTTGAAAACAATATCAAAAAATATTAACTAAATATTCGTTAACAAAATTAACATAAACGGATGTACTATTATTCGCTAATTACAAAATCAATACTAATTATGACGGAAAATCAAATATTAACTAAATGGAACATATTAACTATTAACATTTAATTAATATATTCAAATTAACTATTCACATAAATTATAAAAACCCAAATAAACACAAATTATTATTTTTAATTCAAACAGAAATTATTAATAAATAAATAAATAAATTAGGAACAAATATAAA
This sequence comes from Beta lomatogona, assembly GCA_947646795.1. NCBI lineage: Eukaryota > Viridiplantae > Streptophyta > Magnoliopsida > Caryophyllales > Amaranthaceae > Beta > Beta lomatogona. Next base: position 205,629 of record CANSNZ010001455.1, read on the forward strand.
ATATTTTAAATAAACATAAATATATAATTATTAAAAAACATAAATTACTACAAACATAAACAAAACATAAATTTTAAAAAAGAAAAAATAAAAAAAATCCCAAACTCCTCCCCCCAACCCTCGCCGGAAAACACGAGGCTAACTCAAATATTTTTTTTCGAAAATGCGGGGCAACGGATAGGAAATCCGTTACCACCGCCTCTCGGTAACGGATATCTTTTCCGTTACCACCACGAAGGTAACGGATCGGATCTACGTTACCTCGTGGTGGTACCTGAAAAAGTGATCTGTTACCAAGGTAACGGATGACTTTTCCGGTGCTTCCACAAAGGCAACGGATTTTTGGTCCGTTGATTCTGTGGAAGCAACGGGTTTTACATCCGTTTCTTCCACTGGGGTAACGGATTTTCGATCCGTTACCCCGCTCCAAGTGGCCAAAAAAATTTTCCGGCAACTTAAAAAAAAAAAAATTTCCAACTTGCCACATTTCGTTCCGGCGGCGTTGACGGTCCTTCATCGGACATTTTGCGTCGGTGGTGCTCCGGTGGTGGGTGGTGGTCGGCCGGCGATGGTGTTCGGAAGGTGGTGGTGGTGTTAGTGCTTGATGGTAGAGAGAGAGAGAGCTTAAGTTTGGTGAGAGTGGAGAGGGTAAAGTGAGGTGAAAGGGGGAGGGGCATGGGGGGTATATAATGAAAAAAATACGGACGATTTCAAGTAAATACGGACGGTAAATAGCGATTCGGTTCTTTTATTTATTTGTAGTTAATCATTTATGTACTCAGCCAATGTAAATAATATGGTCCATTATATATTTAAGGGAAATTCCCAATAGTAGGCTCGTATTGTTGATAATTCTCAATGGTAGATTCAACCAGTGGCGGAGCTAGTATGGGTCACGTGGGGTCACGTGACCCCTCAAATTAAAAAATTATTTTTAAGAATTTTCGTAAAAAAGTAAAAAAAAAAATCCAGCGCCAGACACAGAGTCATTGCAGCAGAAAAGAGAAAGTTTTCTGATTTCTTGTCTCCACTTGCAAACTTGTTTTTATCTTTATTAATGACAGTGGGGCCCAATGCCCATCAATGCTTTGGTTCTCTCTTCAACGGTTATCCTCTTCATTTCATTTTACTTCACTTCACGTCTGCAGAAAACAAAAACCCTTCAACTCTTCAACTGTTCATTATCTCTCTCTCCTCTTTAAACTTGCGATTTTTCCAGAAAAGTTCGACGAAAATGAGAGAATGCATCTCAATCCACATCGGTCAAGTTGGAATTCAAGTCAAAAACAATTGTGGGAACTCTCTTGCCTCGAACATGGAATCCGGGTAAAAAAAAAAAAAGACACAAATTGATGAAATTAAAATTAGGTTTTGTTATTCGGAAAATGTTGACCTAAAATTTGAAAATTATGGTGAATTTTTTACAGCCGACGGATGGACAGATGCCGATTGAGAAGAAGATAGGAGCGAGGACAAGCAGGAGAAGATGCGTTTAGTACATTCTTCGGTGAAACCGGAAACCAAAAGTATGTTCCTCGTGCTTTATTCGTTCATCTTGAACCCTCTCGTCATTGTTCGGTGAAACCGGAAACAATTATTGTCTCGTATATTCTCTCATGAGGCGTAATTCATAATTTTCTACCCACTTTTGATTTAGATCTTACTCTTGCATTTATCTTTTGTTATTTTTTCTGGAATTTGTGATTTTTTTTTCCCGGGTTTTTTGCTCGATTTTGATCTTGTTTGAGGTTTGATCTCGATTTTTGTGTTATCTTTGGATTGGATGTGTTATAATGTTGTTGGATCCCTGTTGGGTTTGAGTTATTTTCCTAGATTAGGATTTTTTTGTGCTGAGAATGGAAAAAAGTCGCCATTTTGTTATGTGGGTCTTAGTGAAACAATGTCGTTTTAGGTTTTAGAGGTTTTCGAGGTAGTGTTAATTAATTTATAATTTTCTATAATGATTTAGTTTCTTTATGATGGTAATTTATTGATTGATTTTCATATAGTTTAATAGTTAGTTTAAATGTGTTAATTTGTATTAAATAATGAATATAGGAAATGATGAGTGATACACCTAGATCAAAAAAATCAAAGGCAATGGGAAAACAACCCGATCTTCGATAATGTTTTTTTGCGTTGTAAATTTTCTAATATTGAAGATCTTTTGTCTTTTTTTGTGACCCCCCGATTTTGAAATCCTGGCTCCGCCACTGGATTCAACTTCATCTTTTACCAATGGCTATGCCTTAGTTTTCCTAATTTACCCAAAACTAGCATTAATGAGGCTTAAATGTTAATTTCATGTTCAGTTTTTTTACTTCTGTTAACTTTTGCCTAACCCCTACTTAGGGATGTTCATAATCAGGTATCCAGTTTTTCGGGTACCCGTATATGCGGGTAGTTGAATATTCACCCCGTGGCTCGACCCGCCTAATCCGAGTACCCGGTTTGCGGGTACTCAAATTTTCCGGATCGGGTCATAGAGTACCCGAGAAAAAAAAAATACCGTTTCCTATTGTATAATCTTGCCACAGTTCCTCTTTGGAAAAATTCAAACTGTTGCACCAACCAATAGTACATTGATCTTTTTTTAAAACAAAGGGTAAACATATTACTTAATTAAAGATACCAAAGTCAGGAAAGTAGTCAATTGCTTACTACCTTTTCCATCACAATTATAACGCTATAAACCATAAGTAAACTAACAATACTCCTTCCAGCGTGGAAAATTTCATAAACATAAACGAAGGAAACACAACGGGGTCGGTTGTTGGGTGCATTAGTTGCATCGTTGCCCAGTTAAGACTTTCACAATCCACCTCACACTAGTAGAAAAACATTGATTTGCATCTCCTAAATTGCGTCGCACAACTGAAAATCCGATGCAGTTGTCTAGGGGGGCATCATTTGCGTCGGATACTATGGGAGTCCGATGCAAATCATGCTTCATGTGCGTCAGATTTAAGGTGCATTCGACGCACAAGACTGAGCAAATGGGTGCGAGATTCATATGTGTTTCCAATTAGTGTTCGACACAAATAATTAAAGCCAATGAGTATAACATGAACAAAGGATTTGCGTCGAAGGTACATGATATGCGATGCAAATCACTGTATCATACGATCTACTTCGAATCTACTTAGCCCACCCGACGCAAATCCTCGGCCCAATTATTACAAAGGATTTACGATTTGCGTCGGATCTACTTGGCCCATCCGATGCAAATCACCTTACAACATATAACCCCACCTTCACCAATTCACTCCTCAACCCTTGATCTCACAGCGTCTCTCTCTCCCTCACCAACCGCATCTCTCTCTCCCTCTTACCAATCGTCTCGCTGTCTCACCAACCTAGATCTATCTGGTCTCCCTCTCGCCTGAATTTCGCATCTCATCTCAACCTCCGGTGCCATTAAAGCTTTCACCGTTCTCTCATGATCTCTCAACTTGCTGCTGATTTGTTTAGGGTTTCGGGTTTTGCCACTGATTTCATCGTTCGCCTCTCATCTCTCAACTCGCTGCTGATTTTTTTAGAATTTTGTGTTTTGCCGCTGATTTCATCATCGATTTCAACTCGCCGCTGAATTCGAGTATTATGCGGGGTTGAAGAAGCATCAAGAATTCGAGTGTTGTTGAAGAGATCATCTCATTGTCGAGTGGCTGATGAACTTGAAGAGATCGAGGTTCTAGAATATAGTTTTAGTTGAATTTTTTTATAAATCTAGAATTTGCCGCTGAATTTGATATGTTGTTGAATTTTTCTTCTTCTTCTAATGTATCTAAAAATCACTGTTAAATTTGTAGTGCTGGATTTTTTTTTCCTTCTAGTGCTGAGTTTCTAGTGTTGTAAGTTATTATTTTTAGATCTGGGAATTTTGGGGATTTTTTTCTCTCACTTGATGGTAAATTTGAAGAATTTTACACAAATATGATGAATTTTAGATCTAGGAATGTAGGGAAATTTTTTTTTTTTTAAGGTAAATTGATGCTAGTTTGTTTACAAATTTATTGAATTTTACACAAATTTGAGAGTTTATTCTGTACATGAAAACAAAAAAGCTAGTAAAAGAAAATAACAAAGGCTACTATTTGCGTCAGACTTAGAGCGATAATGACACAGATGAATCCTTAAGATATTGTACTTGTGTGGACTATTTGCGTCGGACTTAGAGCCCAAAACGACGCAAATTTGATGAATGTTGTGCTTGAGTGGACTATTTGTTTTGCACAATGCCGAGGGTGCGACGCAAATGGCTGGAGGAGTCATGTGACAGTCCAACGCAGATAGTTTAAGAATTGCATAGTGTCCTCGTCCGATGCAGATCTTCTACGGCACATTTGCGTTGAGGCCTGTAGCTTCGGACCCTTATTCGACGCAAATGATGGTATGGCATCCGACGCAAATCGTGGATTATGTACTAGTGTGATAAGCCTGCTTGGCGGCTGGCGCAATTAGGAATAGTGAAGTGAAGTTTCTTTATCGCTTTCATATCCAGGCCAAATTTTGCCAGAATAATAGTGCATTGATCAATTGTAAATGAAGATCAGAAATTCAGAATGGTACACCAAACACAAACAAATAAAAGCTACTATAGATTCTTGTGAAACCATTCATTAACAAATTAAAAGAACTAGCAACTTAAAGTGTGGTTACAAATAGTATCTTAAATTTAAACATAATTAGCAAACAGGAAATGTACCCCGGTTCTAGAATGATTAGATATAGTTTAAGTGTTGATCCATGAATATGATCTAAGGGATTCACGTAATCACATCCTTATGCATCGTGAGACTCTAGAGTCCTTATCTGTGACAAGAAATGGCCTTTCATCATCACATGCTCGTAGAAAGTGCAAAATTGTAGAGGTCATTGGAACAATTTGAGATCCAATTTGCCGGCTGTTAGGAATTTAGACCTAAATAAACCGTGGTTAGTAGGGGTTAGGCAAAACTTAACATAGGTATTAAAACTAAACATGAAATTAACATTTGAGCCTCATTAATGCAACTTTTTGGGTAAATTAGGAAAACCGAGGCCTAGGAATGGGAAGGAAAAAAAAGTTAAATCTACTATTGGGAGTTCTCAAGAATAGCATCCTACCATGGGGAATTTCCCTATATTTAATTATATACATCCAATATCAAAAGGAAAAATTGATATATTATAATAAACCAAACATTCGGCCTTCGCTCAAATTAATCCTACCTTTTGATTGTTTTTTCAATAATTCAACCTGTTAGCATGGTATGCTCATTTTGAATCGTGAGACTGGTAACCTACTGAAGTTGTAAAATTAGATATTTTTATTTTCTTTTGTTTTTGTTTTCCATTTTTCTATTTTCTTCTCTAATCTCTCTCCCTTTGTTTCTTTCTCTTACCTCACTTTCTTTCTTTTCCTCCCTCTCACCACCACCCTACTATCTCCTCCTCACCCTGCCGCCTATGAGCACCCCTTCGCAACCCCTGTCAGCACGCCCACCCCCACCTCCATTGCATGCCATCCGCCCCACCCCCACTGTGCGAACAACCCCCACTCCTAACGCCTTTGAGCACCCTCTTCCCCACCCCTCGCGAACAACCCCCCCCCCTACAACCACACTCTGTGACCACCTCTCCCCCCCGTGACCCTAAATCCCCTTCCACTTGAAATACTCTCATATTATTCTCGACACCACCTTACGGGCCCTCTACGACCGCCATCCCCCACCCTTGATCTCGCATGGAATTTGACTCCTTAGCCAAGGTTGGTGATTGGCAGTGGTGGCTTATGAAGGAGGGAGAAAGAGGTGACAAAAGGAAAAAGATCTAGGAGGACGATGGTGGTGGCTTGCGAAGGAGGGAGAAAAAGGTGATGGTGTTGAGTGGTAGTGGTGGTATTGGTGTGTCAAGTGCTGGACAAAATTGTAGAGTTATTGGGTGCCGCAGGAAAGGAACTAGGATTTCAATCCTGGGAGGCCGACATAAGCGACCCAATATTATACGAAACTCAATAAAATAAAAAATGGCATACAATTTTAAATTAAAATCTAAATTTTCTTTTAAATAAAATATTACAATTGTTCTTGTAAAATTCTTATACTTAAATCGTAGTCTATGTTAATTTTTTTTTTCAAAGAAACTGTTAATATCCCTTTGGTTTGTTCTCTTCATTGAGAAATTTATTTTAAAACTTTAACAAGATCATATTTTTATCAATCGCTTCTTATAATCTAAAATCACATAATTAATAGTTATAATATCTAAATCAAACAATTTTTTCTTCCTTTATTATGAACAAAATTATATCCTTAATTTACATTCATAATTTCAATTTAACAAATTTATAATATATATTTGCATAAATGATAAAAATCTATTGATCATTCTAGTTTAAAATTCATACTATGATAATAATATAATTTATAATTAAGTACACTATGTGTAAAACAACAGCAACGAAACTGTTGTTTTAATGGGAACAATACAAGAGGGGGGGTGAATTGTGTTGTTGGGAACAATGAGCGATTTTTGCGGAATTTAAAGAACAACAAGAAAACTAAATTAAAGAGACAAGATATTTAACGAAGAAATCATTCCTAGACCTTATAGGAAGTAAAAACCTCGATCCCAAGGGATTTTAATAAGAACTCATCCACTAATAATAGGTCAACAACTTAGTACAACCTATTTCTCTAGAGTTCCTTCTCTCATAATTCCACTAGGAACACTAATCCTACAACAGTCCATTAATTGTTGTTACTCTCACTCTTGACTTCACTCAAAGTCCTCTCTTTAATACAAGATTTCGCTCAAAATCCCAACCCCAAACTCAATTACAATAGATGAATAAACATTATGTGAAACTCATAACAAGACTAGGAACATTAACAAGTACGAGAATAGTTATTGGCACTGACACTAGAAAAACATTTGCTATCTTATAATGTGTATTCAGTGATACTTAGGAAAATATATTAATGAGTTATTTATGGATGAGTGAGTTTGACTAAACCCTACTTATCACTAAGTAACTCATTTCTTATCGTTTCCAAGAATAAAGTAATTTCGTTTTTCAAATATCAAAATCGGATTTTATTCAAAATAACTTTTGTGATAAAATCAGTTTTTAACCAACTCAAGTAATAAGAAATAAAATCCGGTCAAATACATTAATAATTAATTTTTATAACAAATTACTTGAGATAAATTACAAATTAGATAAAGATAAGATTTTGTTTAAACAACGATAAAATCGATTTTAAATAAAATCTTTAACTCTAGATAAAAACAAAAGATAAATATAAATAACTGATTTTACTTGTCTAAGCATACTTATCCTCAGTGTTAAATATCTACTCCTATACTAATGTTGATTCCTTAGATTGGAAACTGCTCTGTACCTAATCTTAGGAACAACTCTTTATTCCAACTTGTTGCTTGTTCCCTACAGATGTTCCTAAGTTCTACTACAGACTTGATTAAGAAAAGGACCATATATTAAACTACAAAACCAACTTTGAAAATTCTCTCTCACGGGTTTTCCAGCACTTGCTGGTAGCCATAACTATAACTCATGGGCCGAAAAATTCAAAGTCTGCAACCAAAGGAAAGGGAAAGGCAACTGGTCCAACATCTTTGGATGCAAAGAAGACTCGTCCTATATAGGAGGTTCTTGGAATTAGCATGCTTGAAGTTTCAGACCCAGAATTGAGTGACAATGGAGGTGAGATTTTATCACCTAAATCTTCATTACCTGCATTGAAGAAACAATTTGCTGAGAAACATTTGTTTTCTGAATAGCTTAATGTGATTAATAGTGTGGTTAAATATGGGTCAACATTGAGGGTTCGAAATGGGTCTAAAATGATAGAACATCGAATGCCTGAAATTGATTTGAATGCTAATGTCCAAATTAATGGGCTAATTGATGAATCAGTAAAGATTGTGAATAACCCTTCATCTGTGAATATGGGTATTGTTGATATTCCTGAAATTGAATGGGATGATATAAAAGAGGAAGTGCATTATTGGGAATCTTCCATTGTTTGCTTTATTCTTGGTGCTGATCCTCCGCAACATGTAATTGAGGGTATTTTTTAGGAGAATTTGGGGAAAAAGGGGTATAGATAAAATTGCTGCCATTAGTAATGGAATTTACATGGTAAGATTAGGCACAATGGAGGTGAGGGATAGTATTCTTACTGATGAGTGCCAAATTTTTGATGGCAAGCCACTGATTGTTCAAGCATGGGAACCTGATGTAGATTGGCATAAAAAAGATGTGAAGAGGGTGCCCATTTGGATTGAACTTCATGGGTTGGATTCTAAGTACTGTGGGTGTGAAATATCTCAGTAAGATAGTGAGTGCAATTGGCCAATTCTTGATACTTGACCAGGCTACCATGAATAGGGAGACCTTATTATTTGCTAGGATGTTAGTAGAGGTGGATGTGAATCAGGATTTTCCAAATATGGTGCAATTTAGGAATGAAAAGGGTTGTATAATGGACCAGTCTGTCTAGTATCACTGGAAGCGTATTGTGTGTAAGTAGTGCAATGGGTATGTGCATTCTCAGATGGAATGTGTCACACAAAAGAAGCGCCAAAGGCCAAAAAGGTATGGGTGGTGAAGAAAAATCATGCTATGCATCCCTGGGCTCGTGGTAGAAGATGGTGGCAATCTTGTGCCTGATAATGAGGACAATGTTCTTGCTCCCAAGGAGAAAGGCAAACAAGGGGCTAGTGCTGGAGGTCATATGGTGCAGGGGGTCAATAAGGTTACTCCAGTAAAGAACAGGTTTGATGTGTTAACAACAACTACTATAGAGGAACTATTTTATGATGATCAGGCAATCCATAATGAAAAGGTGCATGGATAACATACTTGCCTGGAATGTTAGGGGGCTAAATAGGTGTAGTAAGCAACAAAATGAAGAAATTTTATTACTTATCATAAGATTTCCCTATTTAGCCTCCTGGGTACCAAGGAGAAGATGTCCAAAATAGGCGCTCTTTACCAAGAACTTTGTCCTGGATGGTGCTTTACAACTAACAGTTGTGTAGTTCATCAAGGGAGGATTATTGTAGCATGGCTGCCTAGTGATTTTCATGTAGGCTTTGTGAACTGGTAATCGATCGGCTCATTCATTGTAAAGTGGAGCCACAGGGGCAGTTGTCACCTTTTATGTGCTCCTTTGTGTATGGTCTAATGACAAAAAGGACAGATGTTCTTTGTGGAAATCACTTGTTCAGGTGAAATCTAGTCTTCCATGGATTGTGTTGGGAGACTTTAATGTAGCCTTGAATATAGATGAAAGGGTGAGCTCTATTGTGAGGTTGCATGAGGTGGAGGACTTTAGATCCCGTATTGAGCAGTGTGAGCTAGATGACCTTAAGCAAAGTGGGAGGTTCTTTACATGGACTAGTAAACAAGATGGTGAGAGGAGAGTTTTTTCAAAAATAGATAAGGTTATGATTAATGATGGATGGAGGGTCCATTATGATGATGCCATGGGTACCTATTTACCTGAGGGGGATTATGACCATTGCCCTCGTCTGGTGAGTGTTCACAAAGATCAAAGTGGCGGGATGCCCTTTAGATTCTTTAATATGTGGGTGACTGCTCATGAGTATAGAAGGATAATTTGCAAGGTTTGGAATACTCAGATTGATGGGTGTTTGATGTATAAAGTTACGCAGAAGTTAAAGTTGTTGAAAGTGGAGTTGAAATAGTTAAATAAACAAGGATTTTCGGGGTTTTTAGATGTCCAAGCAGCTGCCTACTAAGCTAAACAGAGAATGTTTTAAGTGCAAAGGTAGTTGCATGATAATCCTAGGGATAGCAACCTTGCCAGTGATGACAAACAAGCTACCGAGGATTATAGAAAGGCTAAGGGAGCTTATTTGAGCTTCTTGAAACAAAAAGCCAAAAACAGATGGATATGTTTAGATGATGATAACACTAAACTTTTCCATCAGTCCATCAGAGCAAGGAGGAATACCAATAAGATTTATGCTATTCAAGATGGGCAGGGGCAATGGGTGAGAGAGGAAAATGAGGTTAATGCTGCTTTTGTCAAGTATTATCAAGAGCTGTTAGGTGTTGATATGGGTGAAAGGTGTGGAGTGAAACCTCAAATCAGCAATGAAGGAAGTATTCTCAATGATAAGCAGCAGCTGTTGTTGCAATGCAACTTTACATATGAAGAGCTAAAGAAGGCCATGTTTTCTATACCCAATGACAAGGCCCCAGGCCTTGATGGGTATAATAGCTATTTTTTTAAAGATAGCTGGGATGTGACAGGTAGTGAAGTCACTGCTGCAGTCAAGGACTTCTTTCACACAGGGAAGCTCCTGAAGTCGGTCAATGCTACCTCTATCACTCTCGTTCCTAAGGTGAAGAGCCCAAATCTTGTAAGGGGGCGTTTGGTTCATATAGTGGTATGGGTTTGGAATCAGGAATGAAACCAAGGTGGTATAGGTTTGGAACTTGATACCTAATACCATGTGTTTGGTTTTATTTGGGAATGAAATTTTTTCTTCTATTTGACACTAGTGGAAAAAAGCCTAAGGGCTGCGGTCAAAAGTGGCCTAAGGGCTGCGTTTTTCGACCGCAGCAATTAGAGTAGCAGCCCTTAATATATAGGAAGGGCTGCGGTTAAGAACCGCAGCCCTTGCGGTATTAAGGGGCTGCGTCGATAGAAAACCGGCCCTTGACCATATAAGGGCTGCGGTTAACTTGGGAAAACCGCAGCCCTTGAATAATTAAGGGCTGCGTTTTTCCGATTAACCGCAGCCCTTATATGGTCAAGGGCGCGGTTTTCTCCATTAACCGCAGCCCTTTTGGTAATAAATTTTTTTTTTTAAAAATTCAGGCACTATATATGCGCTCGTTCCCTGTGTCGCTGGTTCCTTGCTGCTTTGCTTTGTACCATATTACAAACCTCATAATGCATATAGAGTTCCCAATTATATATGTAATAATTCTATATATATAATAAATAATGTTAAAGAGTACATATTAAGGCAAATATTAATTCTAATACAAAAAGCTACATTAACGCAACAACCGAATAGCTTGCCAACTTGTTTCGAACTTCTAGCTAGTTCTTGCAAAATCCTAACCAATGTATCATAGACAATCTTCACAAATGTAGGTAGCCAACTTGTTTCGAACTTCATCCAACTCTTCAATTGTGAATTCATCCAACCTTGGTGCGTCATTATCCATGTAAACCTTGCAATAATATGAATATAATAAATTAATAAGATGAAGTCAAACATTTACAATATATAATAACAACTAACTCTTGCAAAAGATTAGAAGTTCAATTTTGTAGGTTCGTTTCGGGGTCGTTTTTTGTGAATTTGAGCTATTTTACTTCCCAAAACTACCTACATGTTATATATAGGAGCAAAACTAACACACACCACTTACTTTATGCATAGTTGAAGTGTTAATGTCATATTTTGGTGCAAAAGATTAGAAGTTCAATTTTTAGGTTCGTTTCGGGGTCGTTTTTTGTGAATTTGAGCTATTTTACTTCCCAAAACTACCTACATGTTATATATAGGAGCAAAACTAACACACACCACTTACTTTATGCATAGTTGAAGTGTTAATGTCATATTTTGGTGCAAAAGATTAGAAGTTCAATTTTTAGGTTCGTTTCGGGGTCGTTTTTTTGTGAATTTGAGCTATTTTACTTCCCAAAACTACCTACATGTTATATATAGGAGCAAAACTAACACACACCACTTACTTTATGCATAGTTGAAGTGTTAATGTCATATTTTGGTGCAAAAGATTAGAAGTTCAATTTTTAGGTTCGTTTCGGGGTCGTTTTTTTGTGAATTTGAGCTACTTTACTTCCCAAAACAACCTACATGTTATATATAGGAGCAAAACTAACACACACCACTTACTTTATGCATAGTTGAAGTGTTAATGTCATATTTTGGTGCAAAAGATTAGAAGTTTAATTTTTAGGTTCGTTTCGGGGTCGTTTTTTGTGAATTTGAGCTATTTTACTTCCCAAAACTACCTACAAGTTACACATAGGAGCAAAACTAACACACACCACTTACTTTATGCATAGTTGAAGTGTTAATGTCATATTTTGGTGCAAAAGATTAGAAGTTCAATTTTTAGGTACGTTTCGGGGTCGTTTTTTTGTGAATTTGAGCTATTTTACTTCCCAAAACTACCTACAAGTTACACATAGGAGCAAAACTAACACACACCACTTACTTTATGCATAGTTGAAGTGTTAATGTCATATTTTGGTGCAAAAGATTAGAAGTTCAATTTTTAGGTTCGTTTCGGGGTCGTTTTTTGTGAATTTGAGCTATTTCACCTCCCAAAACTAGCTACATGTTACATGCTACAATTTCCAAAATAAACTAATTCTTACCTATCAATTTAATCTAAATTAAATAAACTAATTAGTTACATACCTTTTGAAGATAATCGATGTCAGTACAACGGTTGACTATATCAAACATGTACCGCAGTACGTAATAGCCACAATCAACACCATTCTTTTGTTGCGGACACTGAAATTCACCAAATTTAAACATCCAAAAACATTCATGTTAAATTTAAAGTATATGAAAATAAATGGTTAGACATAAGATTCACCAAAGTAGTTACCTCAACTGATATCCAAAGAGGAGCTTTTCCTAATCGAAGTCCAAGTCCATAATGGTGCTTCATCACACTACATCAATACATTATAAGATGTTTATTATATATATATATATATATATATGTATATATATATATAAATGTGTAATATTAGGTACACATATTGTTCTAGTTAAGTTACCTATTCAATAGTGACTTGACTAGTAAGCTCCGTGGTGGTTGTCGACGAAGAGAATCAAAGTGGTAAACGTGATTATTTGACAAACATATCACAATGAGCGTCCAATGGAGACTATACAAGGAAATAATATAAAGTTATCTAAACAAGGTAATAAAGTTATAGAAAATAAAGTAAAGCATCAAGTTTGGTGTAACAAGCTTACGCTTCAATATATGGAACAAGGATGAACTTCTCTTCTAACCGATGTGATTGTTTGAAACTAGTATCGAGATATTCTTTCACATCGGTTTTGTTTTTTAAACAATTGTCATCTCGCATCATACTTGGACATAACCAACCAATCTTTGTCTCACTCATTTTTTCATTCAATTCAAGTACACAATAACCTCGAGAAATTAAAGCATATAATAAAAAGTCAACATACATGTATGGAAGGTGAAAATTATTATAAACTTGTAAAGTAAGATATGTATATGTATCACCTCATGAAAGCTTGTATCATTGTTCCACTCAACATTTCTCCACGTAAGAATTCTTTAACATCGTCTTTGGAAATCCATGTAGATGACTCATCAGCGTAGTTGAATTGTTCCTTCCCCAAAGGAACATGTATTGCAAGTATCATCGAGCAAATCACTAACACACTCATGCAACCAATAACATGCCTTAGTAAGGCCTTGCACCACCAACGGCTCGAGAAGTGGATTGTTTGACATACTAACTTGGTCATCGAACACAATTGGTTCAATTTCAGCACGTCCAATTGCCTCCTTAGCCATCTTGTTTTGTGAACCGACCTTTTTAGCCTTCGGTCATGTGAACCAGCCTTCCTTGAAACCTATTAAAAAGTAATAATAAGAATATTGTTCACTTATTATTTATATGACATAGAAAAGTAATATAATCGTAGTTGATTATTACATAAACTAACGCATATATGATTATTAAGAATAGTGTACCTCATCTGAAAATCGCACCCATGCACGCGGCCACGTAACATAACTACCATGGGCGTCACTCGGTGTATGTAGACCGACCTTCGGTTTGGCATCGGAAGACCTAAGTCTTCAAAACCAGGCTCAATGTAGTCGATGCTCACCACATAGTGATCATTTTTCACTATCCGGTGATGCACTCGTACTCGATCACCGAGGAGGTTGTGCATGGCCACTAGCTACCACAATCGACTATCGAATCTTTTTCTTGAACTAATAGTCGGCATGGGGTCTCCTCCTTTGAATCAAAACAAGTCATTAATAGTTAATTGCGATGAAACAACATATTTAGAATTGCATGCACTTAGGGACAATACATAGTTAATTAATAAAGCACAGTGATTAAGCGTGATAAATTAAACCAAATACAGTGATTACCTTCAACTCGGGTATTGGTGGATCAGGTGCAGGTATCGTTTGATTATCTGATGTTTGTGGAACACCGATCGGCTGGCTAGATGGAACATCACTACCTTTCTTCAATGGGAAGGTCGGTAAACCCATTTGCTCCATCATAGCATTGAAGTTATGTGTCATCTCCTCTCTAAGCTCCTCCCGAATTGCAGATTTGATAGCCTCCACATCTACCGACGCCGAATTCACACTACTTGCACTTGATTTTGACGTTGTCGTGTATTGTTCACCATATACCTTTCGCACGCCGAGGCGGACACCTCCCACGCCCCTCACACGACCACTATGGTCCTTTCCTAGAGTTTCGTGCAAAGCATCCATGTGTGCGGTAGGAGTGAAATCACCTGTTGCCTCCTTTTCCTTTAATCCGATCTACAAATAAAACAACATAAATTAGACGTTAAAATTTTTCAAAAAACAAAACAGCAAGCGGGAACGTGCAAGGGGGGGGGGGCGGTGGGGACGTGGTAGGGGGGGGAAGTGCAAGGGGGACTGTGTGGGGGGGCAAGTGGGGGGACTGTGTGGGGGCGGTGGGGGGGGCTGGGGGGGCCGTGTAGGGGAAGTGCGAGGGGGGACTGTGGGGGGCAGCTGGGGGGGTGGGGGGGGGGGGTAGGGGGCAGTGTGGGGACTGTGTGGGGGGGGGCAGGTGGGGGGCAGTGGGGGGACTGTGTAGGGGGGAAGTGCAAGGGGGAAGTGTGGGGGGGGCAAAGTGGGGGGACTGTGTTTGGGGGCAGGTGGGGGGCCAGTGGGGTGGTGGGGGGAAGTGCGGGGGGGACGTGGGGAGGGGGCAGCTGGGGGAGGGGACTGTGTTGGGGGGGTGGGGGGACTGTGTTGGGGGCGGTGGGGGCCAGTGGGGTGTAGGGGAAGTGCAAGGGGGGGACGTGGGGGGGGGGCGGGGGGGAGTGGGACTGTTGTGGGGCAGCTGGGGGTGTGTTGGGGAGGGGGCAGTGGGGGGGGACTGTGTTGGGGGGGGCAGTGGGGGCCAGTGGGGTGTAGGGGGGCGTGGGGGGGCAGTGGGGGAGTGGGGACTGTGTGTTGGGGGCAGCGGGGGGGAGTGGGGACTGTGTTGGGGGCAGGGGGGGGACTGTGGTTGGGGAGGGGGCAGTGTAGGGGCGAGTGGGGGGGGACTGTGGGGGGGCAGTGTAGGGGGGCAGTGGGGGGGACTGTGTAGGGGGGAAGTGGGGGGGGGGTAGTGGGGGGGGCGGTGGGGGGACTGTTTAGGGGGGGGGGTGGGGGGCCAGTGGGGTGTGGGGGAGAAGTGCGGGGGGATCGTGTTGGGGGCAAGAAGGCAAAGAAGTGGCGCAGCCGGCAGGCAGCCGAGCAACGGCGCAAGGCAGATGCGGCAGCGAGGTGGCCGATGGCGGCTCTTGCCGCCGCTGGCCCGCCGCCGCGCCCCCAACACGTCCCCCCCCTTGCACTTCCCCCCTACACCCCACCGGCCCCCCCCACCGCCCCCCTAAACAGCCCTCCCCACGCCCCCCTCCCACACGCCCCCTCGCACTTCGAAAATGACATGAAATGGCCGAAATAGGCCTAAAATGATATTTACGTTCCCGAAATCCGACCAATAATAAAGTTGAACCTATAAATCTACTTAATAACAATATTTTAGGTTATATTATCATGTTTCACAAGAAATTGGAGCCCAAGTGACTCAAACTATTCGAAAATGACATGAAATGGCCGAAATAGGCCTAAAATGATATTTACGTTCCCGAAATCCGACCAATAATAAAGTTGAACCTATAAATCTACTTAATAACAATATTTTAGGTTATATTATCATGTTTCACAAGAAATTGGAGCCCAAGTGACTCAAACTATTCGAAAATGACATGAAATGGCCGAAATAGGCCTAAAATGATATTTACGTTCCCGAAATCCGACCAATAATAAAGTTGAACCTATAAATCTACTTAATAACAATATTTTAGGTTATATTATCATGTTTCACAAGAAATTGGAGCCCAGTGACTCAAACTATTCGAAAATGACATGAAATGGCCGAAATAGGCCTAAAATGATATTTACGTTCCCGAAATCCGACCAATAATAAAGTTGAACCTATAAATCTACTTAATAACAATATTTTAGGTTATATTATCATGTTTCACAAGAAATTGGAGCCCAAGTGACTCAAACTATTCGAAAATGACATGAAATGGCCGAAATAGGCCTAAAATGATATTTACGTTCCCGAAATCCGACCAATAATAAAGTTGAACCTATAAATCTACTTAATAACAATATTTTAGGTTATATTATCATGTTTCACAAGAAATTGGAGCCCAAAGTGACTCAAACTATTCGAAAATGACATGAAATGGCCGAAATAGGCCTAAAATGATATTTACGTTCCCGAAATCCGACCAATAATAAAGTTGAACCTATAAATCTACTTAATAACAATATTTTAGGTTATATTATCATGTTTCACAAGAAATTGGAGCCCAAGTGACTCAAACTATTCGAAAATGACATGAAATGGCCGAAATAGGCCTAAAATGATATTTACGTTCCCGAAATCCGACCAATAATAAAGTTGAACCTATAAATCTACTTAATAACAATATTTTAGGTTATATTATCATGTTTCACAAGAAATTGGAGCCCAAGTGACTCAAACTATTCGAAAATGACATGAAATGGCCGAAATAGGCCTAAAATGATATTTACGTTCCCGAAATCCGACCAATAATAAAGTTGAACCTATAAATCTACTTAATAACAATATTTTAGGTTATATTATCATGTTTCACAAGAAATTGGAGCCCAGTGACTCAAACTATTCGAAAATGACATGAAATGGCCGAAATAGGCCTAAAATGATATGTACTTACAATAGCATTGGCTATCTTTTTCGTAACGGGATCGGGTAACACTCTCTTTCCCTTTGCATCAACCCCATGCATCGAACACCACCAATCAAGGACCCCTGTCCGGTTGACGAGCCGGTGTAGCCGATGTGGTTGTAGAGGTAGGTGTCGTTGTCGAATCCTGTGTGGGGTAATGGGCAAACATCCACTTTTTTCTCGCCTGATCGTAGGAATGGGCACCCAAATGATGATAATATTTCCTTGCTTTTGCACTTGCGCTTTTTTTCTCACGTCTTGCCCGAAAAAACACATAATTACAAACAAAAGATTAGGTGTTATATACAATCATACTCGAGCTAAGTGTGGTAAATATAATTAAAATCCTTTGCTTACAACGGCTTCGGGGTAGTATTTTTGGCAACAAATGCTTCCCACTCTTCGGGTTTGATATTTCTCCATATTTGATATGGTAATGTGGTGGGTTCCTCTGAATTTTCCAATGCGGCCTCGGCTTCGATTTGCTTTTCTCCCCCATAAATTTTCTTCTTCTTTGTACCCGTTCTTTTCCTCCGCTTAGTAATCCAACCGGGACACTAACTTAGCCTTGAAATCTCGAAATCTCTGAGCAAGCGCGGATAAAAATAGATTCTTCTTGGCTTCATCATCTTCGATATTGAAGAGATTCTACAAAAAAACGAACAAAAATATTAGTTTCCACATTTGTTGTAATAGATTAAATTTTATCATTAGTACTACATACACATACATTTATTAAAATAAGAAACTAAATGGTAGTATGAAACTTACCATAGTGTCATTCCATAGCAATTTCTTCATCCCCTCGGGCACCTCTTGCCATGAATGCAAAATGGAGAGCCTCCGAACACAAAGGCCAATATGTTTGGCATACTTAGAACGCCACACACCACAAGGTTGACCCAAGTTATCGTACTCTAAAGTCATATGCAAGTGAGTAGCACTTATTGACTTTGTAGGTCCTCTTCCCTTTCTCTTTTTCATCACTTTCGATTTTCTTTGTTGTTGATTTGTTTGTAACTCCCGTTGTTGACCTTCTTTCCTACAAACTTGTTGTGCTTTCACAATTGTACCACTTTTTGGATGAAGTTCTTGAAGATCTCGATCTTCGAGATCACCTTTATCTGGGTCCTTCCTCACATCATAAGATTCATCCTCGGTTGTGTGTTCACTAGTCGTCATCTCATCCATATGTAGTAATTATCCCTGCAATTATAAACACATAGAAATTAATATATATGTACAAGTTAAAAAAAAATAACAAATTGATTAAGGACCAACAATAATGGAACATCGGAAATCGTGGGCCACTAGCTACTCCCCCCCCTTGCACATCCCCCCGCGGCAGCGGCAGCGGCGGCAGCAGCTTGCTTGCTGCCGCTGCGGCTTGCTTTTTGCTGCTGGCCGGCTTGCTTGCCTTGCCGCTGCTTTGCGCTTGCTGGCTGCCGCTGCTGGCAGCTTGCTTGCATCTTTGCCCGCTTGGGCTTGCTTGCTTGCCGCGGGGAATGTGCAAGGGGGGGAAGTAGCTAGGTGTTGGACCGGGGGGGCGGGAAGTAGCTAGGGGTTGGACGGGGGGAAGTAGCTAGGGGTTGGACGGGGGAGCGGGGCTGTGCAAGGGGGGGACCGGGGGCCTGTGCGGGGGGGAAGTAGCTAGGGGCTGGACGGGGGGATCGGGCCGCAAGGGGGGGAACGGGGGGCTCGTGTGAGGGGGGGCCTAAAATGATATTTATTTTCCCGAAATCCAACCATCAACAAAGTAGCTCGTATAAATCTACTTAATAGCAACATTTTAGGTTATAAGATCATATTTCACAAGAAATTGGATTACCATGACTCGAAATACACGAAAATGACATGAAACGGCCGAAAAAAAGCTTAAAATGACGTTTACTTTCCCGAAATCCAACCATGAACATAGTAGCACCTATAAACCTACTTTGTAGTCGTATTTTATGCAATATTATCACATTCAACAAGAAATTGGATTACCATGACTCGAAATACACGAAAATGACATGAAACGGCCGAAATAAGCTTAAAATGACGTTTACTTTCCCGAAATCCAACCATGAACATAGTAGCACCTATAAACCTACTTTGTAGTCGTATTTTATGCAATATTATCACATTCAACAAGAAATTGGATTACCATGACTCGAAATACACGAAAATGACATGAAACGGCCGAAAAAAGCTTAAAATGACGTTTACTTTCCCGAAATCCAACCATGAACATAGTAGCACCTATAAACCTACTTTGTAGTCGTATTTTATGCAATATTATCACATTCAACAAGAAATTGGATTACCATGACTCGAAATACACGAAAATGACATGAAACGGCCGAAATAAGCTTAAAATGACGTTTACTTTCCCGAAATCCAACCATGAACATAGTAGCACCAATAAACCTACTTTGTAGTCGTATTTTATGCAATATTATCACATTCAACAAGAAATTGGATTACCATGACTCGAAATACACGAAAATGACATGAAACGGCCGAAATAAGCTTAAAATGACGTTTACTTTCCCGAAATCCAACCATGAACATAGTAGCACCTATAAACCTACTTTGTAGTCGTATTTTATGCAATATTATTACATTCAACAAGAAATTGGATTACCATGACTCGAAATAAACGAAAATGACATGAAACGGACGAAATAGGCCTAAAATGACCCTTACTTTCCCGAAATCCAACCAACAACAAAGTAGCACCTATAAATCTACGTAATAGTCGTATTTTTTGCTATATTATTATATTCAACAAGAAAATTGAGTCACATGACTCGAAATATATGAAAATGACATGAAATGGACGAAATAGAGATAAACCCGAGTATATGTCTCATGATTTGTTGACCTTCCGCCGTTTCTTAGGAGTTTCAACATGTATCCCTTCAAGTGTGATCAACACGCATATAGTTCTCGAGACATATTTACATCATCTTCCACGCTATTTTCGGGATAGGTAAAAGTTGGGATGTCCTCAAATGCATCATACTCTTCCTCATCCTCAACATCACCAATGCCCGAGAATACTCCTTTTGCCGGGTACAACAATTGACCACTTATTATCGCCAGGATCGGTTACATAGAATACTTGTTTAGCTTGTGATGCAAGTACAAATGGCTCTTCAGTCTCACGTAGACGACCCATGTCCACAAGAGTGAATCCGCAAGGATCATCTTTTTTTACGCAACGTCGATTATCATCAACCCAATTGCAATAAAAGAGACAAATATGAAAAGCTGAGTAGTCAAGCTCCCATATTTCTTGAATTCGCCCATAATAGTTGGTGGCAGCAAGAACGGGAGACTTATCTTTCGAGCTTGCGTATTGTGTAGATGACGCCACAAGTGAAACACCACTATTCTCGTCGCGATGTCGACTTAAGATCTTGACGTTCAGTCCAAAACGTATACCCGTTAATATCATAACCCTCATAAGAGTGTACAGATTCACGAGGACCAAATGCTAACCACTTGACTGTTTTGAAACATTTTCATTTAAATCATCCACTACTCGATGATGAAACCAATCAATGAACGTCTTATTATGCATTTGCGTCAATGCCCTTATTCCTTTTCCAGGGTTGCTAACACGTAATTCCTCCATATGCTCATTTAAATAAGGATGGACAGCTGCCACGTGATGCAACACAAATAAGTGAGCTTGTGTACGCTTGTCGACGAAGGTGAGATCAATTTTGAGCCAATCGTACCCTTGCCCTCGAGTCCGCCCTCGTGTCGAGATATCGGAACGCCAATAGGATCAACACCAAGCAACATACTGCGCCACAAAATTACCGACCTCTTCAGCCACAATCCCTTGAATAATGCTACCTTCTGGTTGTGCAAGATTTCGAACTTTATCCTTCAAAGTACCCATATATCTCTCAAAAGGATAGCACCACCTCAAAAACACTTGGACCACACAACTTAATTTCTCGAACTAGATGGACAATGAGATGGACCATAATGTCAAAGAATGCGGGGGAAAAAACATCTCAAATTTGCATAGAGTTTCAACTACTGCGGCCTCGCAAAGAATCGAGGGTCGACGGTTCAAGGACTTTGCTTGCATATTGTATGGAAAAATGAACAAAGTTCGGTAATGGTGTGCCTCACATGCTTCGGAAGTATCCCACGAATTGCAATCGGTAAGAATACTTGCATCATGACATGACAATCGTGAGATTTCATACTCGATAACTTCAACTCACCATTTAAGGTAACAAATCGCTTCATATTCGATGAGTACCCAGTTGGAACCTTAATACCATACAATGACTCGCAAAAAATCCGTTTCTCGGCTTTTCGACGCATTGTAGCAAGTCGGGGGCAAATAATTCTTCTCCGAATCATCCACCCTTTTTCTTTTCCCAATTTCCTCATCAAGCCCTTCCTCCACTACTTTCTTTTTCCTTCCCGCCCTTTTTTGAGCCCACAACTCCGGTCGAAGCTTATTTTTTTCCAAGTGAAGACGTGACGCTTTAACATCCTTTGTCTTACCCGGAATATTCATAAGTGTCGCAAGAATTGCATCACAAACATTCTTCTCAATGTGCATGACATCCAAACAATGTCGACTTTTAAATCTTTCCAATATGGGAGTTTCCAAAAAATAGACTCCTTTTTCCATAATCCCGTAGTTCCATCAACGTCATTCGCAGTTTACCATAGATCGTTTCAATGCCCTTAACCCGATTATAAACTTCAGTACCAGTTAATGGTCTACGAGCAACTTCCTCTTCAACCGTCCCATCGAAGGCCTTTTTCTTAAATCGATAGGGATGGTCGCGTCTAAGGAGCCTTCGTGTGCGCATATAGACATGTTTGCAACCCTTAATGTGTGTAGACTTCATGTCATCTATACAAATCGGGCACGGTTTTTTTCCTTTGGTCTTATACCCGGATAAGTTCCCATAAGTTGGAAAGTCGTTCATTGTACGTAAAAGCATGGCACGCAGAGTGAACATCTCATTAGCATACGCATCAAATACCGACACTCCTTCGTTCCACATCTTTCGTAAATCTTCAATAAGTGGTTGAAGGTATACATCTATGTCATTTCCAGGTTGTTTCGGCCCCGATATGAGAAGCGACAACATGATGTACTTGCGTTTCATGCACAACCAAGGAGGCAAGTTATAAATCACTAAAACTACGGCCATGTACTATGCCGAGAACTAAGATTGCCAAAGGGATTCATGCCATCCGTACATAATCCAAGCCTCAAATTCCTATCCTCGTTACCAAACGGCTTATGCACCCTATTGATACTTTTCCACTCGGGGAATCGGCCGGATGCTTCAAAGAAACCGTCTTTCTTCCTACGATCCGCATGCCACCGCATATTCTTCGCATCTTTTTTTAGTGAGAACATGCGCTTAAATCTAGGTATTATGGGAAGATACCACAACACCTTAGCCGGTGGTCCTTCACTACCCCCAGCCCCTTCACGCCCGTACCTTGATAATCCACAACGTGGACACTCATCTAAATGCTCATACTCATTACGATAAAGCACACAATCGTTTGGACAAGCATGTATCCTCTGGTACTCTAAACCGAAAGGACACATGAGTTTCTTAGCATAATAGTTCGACTTTGGCAGATCATTTCCATCAGGGAGCATATCAGCTAAAACTTCCAACAACGACGTGAAACTGCAATCCGTCCAACCTGCTTTCGACTTAATATTGAAGAGTGTTATCACAGCGGAAAGTTTGGTGTACTTCGTACAACCTGGATACAATGGCCTTTCAGCAGCCTCAGATATAGACTCAAACATACGAGGTCGTTTGCAAGACTGATCTTCAACCTCTTGTATCATCTCGTCTACCCGATCTCTATCATCATCCCCAAATTCATCATCCCCATACTCACCATCCTCGAAATCATCACCTAATTTATCCTTCTCCTCTTCACATACATCGTTCATTATCCTACAACTTCTTGCATATCTCCCCTCCTCACCATGCCAAACCCATACGTGGTATTGAGGCCTAAACCCACGACGAAAGACATGCTCCCTAAGCAAATGAATACTACTAACCTTGCTCACATTTCCACAATCTAAACAAGGACAATAAAAGTCGACTGCTCCAGAAGATGCTTGGTATTCTAATGCAGATTTACAAAATTCTGAGACCCCATTCACAAACTCAATCGATTCACGGCTACCATACATCCAAGTACGATCCATCTCATTCATGAAAACCTCTAATTAAACACAACCAATTGTAAGTATCAATCATTTAAGCACATTCACATGCAAGACAATCACATATTGAAAACACGCACATACAAATGGAGGCTAAGTGAGTCACATGTGCAAATGTATGCATGCATCCGAAGGTCCTTATCACTCCAACCTAACCCATCCTTGGACATTTAATCTCACTAGTGAATATATGCTAACTCTTCAATTCTAAGGAAAATCCGGCAAGCATTTCCCTACAGTTCTCCAAGTACACAATGTAGATAATTGATTATCTACATATGTACACAGAGAACAATGTAGAGAAATGACAAGCCAAGACTTTCCTTAGAATTGAAAAGAAGACATACATTCACCACCTAAGTGAGATCAAACGTCCAAGGACATCCCAAACAGGGGACTATTCAAGACTTACTCCTAATGAGTAAGTCTTGAACGGGTATCTAGGCATATGATTGATGATATGATGATTCATATAACTTATACATTTCATAGCTTAATTAAATTGTTTTCATCCAATCTCATATCAAGAAATATACATACACATATATAGATTGAATCTACATATACATAATAAATGAAGATATATAATGAATTGTCTTTATCATAAATACATACCAATAACAACTAATATGGAGATCGATCTCTATATATACTCGCACTATCTCCTAGTTGATTTGCCGCTTCCAATATGCTAATATCTAAGACACATAAAATCGAAAAAATTGTTAGCATATAGTAAATGCAAAAATTATAAGAAATACATTCATATATATAAATTATCATATCTTACCCACATTGAAACACATTACAACTAACTTTTCTCATTTAAACTATTAACAAATTATAAATGAAATTTGTTTGCATTAAACTAAGTTAATAGCTAATGTAGCTAATCAAATAAAAATCAAAATAATTAAAAAGGCAACCTTGAATTTCTTGAACAAATGCGTGAGAGAGGGTGGGCGGCGCGCAGGTGGGTGGCGCGCAGGTGGGTGGCGCACAGGTACGGTGGGTGGCGCGCACCGGTGGCAGGCGCTCCAGGTGGCCGGGTGCGCAATCCGGTGGTGTGGGTCTCGCGTGGTGCGCCGGGGATGGCGTGTAGAAGGCTGCGTGGTGGCGCGCACAGGACGGTGGACCGGAGCTCGGGGGTGGTTGAATTCGAAAGCTAGGGCTCGGGGGTGGTTCAATTCGCAAGGGTTGGGCTCGGGGGTGGTTCGGCCTGCGTGGTGAGATGATTTTTCGCGAGTGAAAAATTGGGTGGAGCGAGGGAATTTTAATGAGAGCGCGAAATTGGGCGGAAAAAATAAAACAAAGGGGCTGCGGTTGTGAGGAAAACCGCAGCCCCTTCCATTAAGGGCTGCGGTCGGGCCCATAACCGGCCCCTTTATCGCACGAAGGGTTGCGGTTTTGGGCCCGACCGTGACCCTTAATGGAAGGGCTGCGGTTTTCCACACAACCGCAGCCCTTTTACAACAGCAAATGGCTTTTTTTCCTCTAGTGTGATAGCTTGAGGTATTGGTATGAGCCATACCCACCTCCCCTCTTAGGTTTCTAAACCCCATACCTTATGGGTTTGAGGTATTGGTTTTAAATCTATTTATTTTGTAAACAAACACTAGGTATAGGTTTTGCTCATTCTAAACCCATACCTCATAACAGAATCATATGAACCAAACGCCCCCTAAGTGATTTTGGCCCATATCTTGTTGTTCAATGCTGCATAAGTGCATAACTAAATTACTATGCAGCAAGTTTAAAATGGTCTTACTTGATATTGTTTCCCAAACACAAGGTGCTTTTGTCTCCAATAAAAGTATTTTTCACAACATACTTTTATGTCAGGATATAGTTAAAATGTATAGGAAAAGCCAAAAACAAGAGTGTTGCTTGTTAAAAATCGCCTTGCAGAAATCCTATGACACTGTAAGTTGGGAATTTATAGAGGAAATGTTGGTGGCTCTGAGGTTTCCTAGTCATTTTGTTCACTTAGTAATGACATGTGTGTCTAGCACTATCTTTTCCTTGGTGTTAAATGGAGTGCCAACTGGTTGTTTCAAGTCCAAGAGAGGTCAAAGATAGGGGACCCCATGTCCCCTCTGTTGTTTGTATTGTGTATGGAGTACCTTTCAAGGGTGATGAGTTACATTGGGAAGCAACCTGGGTCGAGTCCTTTGGAATCAATCATCTGTGATTTGCAGATGATTTGATTCTTTTTAGTAGGGGTGATTACAGATCCATAAACATGATTCTTCAGGGAGTTGAATTGTTTGCTGCCACCACTGGCTTGAAAGCAAATAAAAAGAAGTCTGAATTTTATAGCTGTGGTTTGAGTCAACAGGAAGTTCAGAGGATTTGTATGAGCTCAGGGTTCACTCACGGGTCTCTTCCTTTTAGATATTTCGGAGTCCCAATATCTACTAGGAAATTGTCAGCAGCTGAATGTGAGAAATTAATTGGAAAAATGGTTGCCATAATTAGACTATGGAGTACACGCAACATTTCCTTTGCTGGTAGAAGACAAATGGTCAATGCTGTTCTTCTTAGCATCAGTGTCTACTGGTCACAGATCTTTCTTCTACCTAAGGCTGTGATTCCGCAGGTAAATGCCATCTGCAGAGCTTATCTCTGGTCTGATACAGGTAATAGTGCTAAACCTGTATATGTTAAGTGGGAAGAGGTCTATAGACCTAGAAGCTATGGTGGGCTGGGATTCAGGGACATTAAGTCTTGGAATGTAGCCATGATAGCTAAGCAAGCTTGGTGTATAGCTATGAAAGCCGATAACCTTTGGGTTAAGTGGGTTCATACCATGTATATTAAAGATCAAGACTGGAGTACATTTGATGCTCTTAAGTCAACTAGTTGGGCTTTGAGTTACATCTGTAAGGCAAAGCAAGAGATATTTGAAAAAATAGGGGTAAGTTGGCTTACTCAATCCACCTATTACACTGCTGGCACATACAAGAGTCTACAGGACTATGGTGTTAAAATTGAGTGGAGTACGTCAGATTGAGGCCATCATGATGTCCCTAAACATGGTTTCATTAGCTGGTTAGCAATGCTGAGAAGGTTGCAAACTAGAGAGAGGCTTCATAACATTGGTTTATGTTCCATGGAATAATGTCTTCTTTGTGAAAATGACAAAGAGACTCAGAGCACTTATTTTTTTACTGCTCTTTCAGCAGAATGTGTTTACAGCTGACAGGCTAAAGTCGTATCACCTAATAAAAAGTAATCCTAAAGTCCTCTAACAAATAGTAGTCAGGGAGGTAGGTTCGAATCCACAGGGAAACAGTGTTCTTTTCCTAATTGTCGATCAAATCTAGATTATAAGGAACGAGTGTTTGTTTGTAATTATACTAGACTAGACAATAACTATATCAAGAATATCAATAATAAAGAGTCTAGGGCGTAGGTTCACCAATGAACAATATTCCAGGATGAAACACAACAATCAATAATGAATAACGCAGTCAACATGTTGATTTCCTCTCTCGAGTCGAAATTAACCATAGAATGATATTAACAGGCTCTCGCAATTTATTAATACCAACTCTACCTATTGAAACTAGCCTTAATATCAAGTTTATACCTCTCGCGCGCATAACCCAATATTGCAATACTATAACAATCAAATCTGGCCAAATCGGATTGAATAGAGATAATACATTCAATAGGAATCAAGATACATCATCAAAAATCAATACTTTATAAACATCCCTTCATAAATATTCATGGATCCCTTTTGAACCCTAGAAATAAACTACTCAATCATAATTAAAGAAAACATATTCATGATGAAACAAGTAAACACGGTGAATCAATAATCAAAGCCTGAATAAGAACAACAAGAGAAGAGAAGAAATACCAATTTAGAACAATCTTGCAACAATCCAAACTTCTATTGAAAACCCAATGTCAAAATGGCAAAGAGTAATACTATGGTTCTTGGGTAATTAAAGTGTGCTTAGGGAAACTAAAGCTGAAACTATAATGTAAAAAATGCCGTCTTTCAACCCTAAAAAGATAAGCATTTATATGAAAATAAGAGTCAGCGCAACACGCGCTTCAAAACGCATAAAATCGCCCCGCCCGAGTTGCTGGGGCGGATTCCGCCCGGCCGGGCGGTCGTCAGCCTGCACAAAATCTCTACCTTCAAAATGCCATAACTTCTTCGTTATTCGTCGGAATTAGGCAAGTGACCACTCGTTGGAAAGCTCTTGAAGTGTAGAATCTAACCCAATTTAAATCACTGTATTTGGATTCGTAGAACGTGAAAAAAAAATCAAAAGAGTGGACTGGAGTCATTTTTCTACTTCTTTCACTATTCGCTTTGCTTCAAAACTCTTACAACTCAATGCTCGTGCTCTCAAAAGTACATCATCTCTTGTAGTGATGTAAATGAGTAGGAAATGCACTAAAACATGCTAATTCCTACAATAAACAACCTGAAACTACAAACACACTACAAGGAGCACAATTAGTACTAAAAATGGCTCCGAAGAGCGCAATTAAGACCAATAATCAATGAGGGATGGGGGTAGAAACTCTATATAAAATAGACATATCAAACTCCCCCAAGCTATACCTTTGCTTGTCCCCAAGCAAAGCACAACATGAACATGAATATAATTGCTTCACCCCTCAGATAAGAAATTCAAGCTCAAATATTTTCAAACTCAAAATCTTTCAAGCAAGCAAAATTCAAGTTCAGTTTTTCAGATCACCCTGACCAACAATCACCTAAGCAAACAATCAAATGCAGCTGCCCTACATAACATGCAATTCTCGAAAAGGTGCTCACCGAGGTGTCACTCCACTCAATTTTGTGGCAGGCATAATATGTGCTCAAACACTCACCAACCCAACAATAATAGCCCTTCCCACTCACACTCTCATGTGTTTAGAAAGGTATAATATCGCTCATCCTAGCCAGGTCGACTCAAATAACAAACTTACTCTTTAACTTTGGCAAATTAACTCAGTATCAATCCAGTAAACAATCAAACACATGCTCAAGAGGTATTTCTCAGGGTTGAAATGGGGCTCGGGTAGAGGTAAGGAAATTATTTAGGGAATGTGGTGGAAAAGCCAAGAAAAGGGGAGCAAAAAAAAAACACCAGTAACAGGACTAGGTATGGCCGAAACAACTCCCATGGCATCAACAACATGACCAAAACAATAACCAACTTTAAAGTCTCAAGAACCATCCAATAGTCATCATTTTCAGCGTAATTTTCAACACTTTTTGAGATTTAAAGAGTGAAGATCATAGAGATTTTTTCAGATTTTTCACTATCACTTTTCACTTTATTTTTTTCTTTTTCTTTCTTTTCTTTGTATCAACATAGACATTATTTTCCAACCAACCCATAGAATCGACCACACATCATAGTACCCACCTAACAAATGCTCCCCCAAGCTAGGCATTGGGACAATAATCATTATAAAGGCTCAAGGCATGCAATGTGGCGCAATATCAAAATAAAAAGTCATTAGGCTCAGCAGGGCTAGGAGGGAAATTAATTCATTTATCAACTCAGAGGCTTAAAATTAAACAAAAGAACGCCTCTATCACAACACATGTCCAAAGTTACCAGAAATCAACGAGTACATTGCCAAAATTAAGATCAGAATGCTACGAGGAACTAACACACAAGAATAGATTGGATATGGACATAAATCCATAGGCAACGATGAATCCTCACAGCCTAACCAGTTCACGCATGGAGTCAAAGTAGGCGCTTTATCATCAAAATCCACTCAAGATCAAGGCAATCAGAGATCACATCACAACATTACAATCACAAATGCCCAACTATCCGGTATAGTGAGTTAAATCATTTTTCAAAGCACAGTTCGGGGCACAGGGAAGCAATCAATCCATTCACATTCAACTCGTATTTTTGGTATTTTTTCAGCAATATTTCATTTTTTTATATGATTTTTCAATTTTTTTTAAAGTAATTAAACTAACTTAACTAAACTAAAAAGCAGTAAAAAGTAAAAGAAAAGCAATACTTACATAACTCCTCCCCCAAGCTGAACTTGGCAATGACCTCATTGCAACAAGGGAAAGGAAAGGAACATGGACATCAGTTGTCCATCAACCTGCATCCAGCAGTTTCATAACTGCTTGCTTTACCACCCTTTCCAACCCGTGTTGGACCTGAATGCTAGGGGGGTGACCCTCATCTAGAGGAACTCGATGCTCATTGGGGCTTAGTCCTATCAAGTCATCAGTGCTATACCCAATTGTCTTTTTGTGAGTCTTCAAGACCGTTAGAAATTGTTCTTCACCTGCAATAAACTCTAAGACAGGCACATCATCTGAAGTATTACAGGAGGGGGAATGGGGCATGCAATCATGGGTCGGGCCATCAATAACATCAACCTTATAGCATGCTTCCTCTAGCATAGGACTTTTCAAAGCGGTGCTTAGATTAAAAGTGACATCATCATCTCCTACAGATAGTGTAAGCTTACCATTTTTCACATCAATTAGTGCATCTGCAGTATGAAGGAATGGCCTACCCAAAATAATCGGAATTTGCGTATCTTCCTCCATGTCAAGCACAACAAAATCAACAGGAATAAAAAATTTACCTACTATAACAGGCACGTCTTCTAGAATACCTAGGGGGTATTTAACAGAACGGTCAGCCATTTGCAAAGTAATATTGGTAACTTTTAAACTTCCCATATTTAATTTTGAGGAAACATATAATGGCATAACACTCACACTAGCACCCAAATCACATAATGCTTTATCAATGAATAGTCGACCAATGTGACAGGGAATAGAGAAACTACCAGGATCTTTTAATTTTGGTGGAGACTTATTTTGTAAAAAGGCACTACATTCCTCAGTAAATGCAACTGTCTCCACCTCATTAAAAGCCCTTTTTCTAGTCAAAATATCTTTCATGAATTTTGCATAAGCAGGCACTTGAGTAATTAATTATGTGAAAGGGACTGTTACCTGAAGATTCTTGACGACTTCCAAAAACTTACCAAATTGCTTGTCCAACTTACTCTTGAGTTGACGATTGGGAAAAGGAAGTTTGATAGGAGGAACCTCAATAGCAAACTTCTTGGCTTCATTTATCTCTCCATGTTTAGGTGCTTGCTTAGAGTTCTCTTTGTCAATTTCAGGTTGATCTTGGACCCGTTCCTCATCGTTCCTCCCACTCACAGTATCATCAGTAGGCATGGGTGGTCCATTATAATGCGAACCACTGCGGAGAGTGATGGCATTTGCCGAGTCGGTTGGCTGAACAGATTGTGCTGGAAGAGCACCTTGTTGTCGAGTAGAGTTCGAAGTAGCCAACTGTGCCACCTGGTTCTCCAACATCTTGTTATGAGCTAGAATGGACTCAATATGTGCCTTGTCGGTTTGTCTGTCTTTTGGCATCTGTAGCATCATATTTCTCATCTAAACCATCATGGGATCGGCAGGAGTTGCTTGTTGAGATGGATTGAAAGGTGGTCTAGAAAACCGGGAGAAGGTTGAGAAGGTTGTTGGTAGTACCTCTGGTTCAATTGTTGTGGTGCAGGAGGATTTAGGACATTAGTGCTCTTGTATGGCAGATTCGGATGATTGCTCAATCCTGGATTGTATGTGTTGGAGTATGGGTTGTTTTGTCGATATGATTGAAAGGCATTAAATTGTTCGACCGAATTCCGACACTCCTATGACCAATGTCCAACTATACCACAATTTTCACACAAGATCTCAGATGTAGTACCTAAAGTAGCAACACTTGCGGGAGAGGAGAGTTGCATATTATCCAACTTATTATTGATGGCATTCATTTGTGCAGCCAGTAAGGATATAGAATCAATCTCATGCTTGCCTCCCTTGTTAGCTAGTCCTCGAGGGTTGCCATATTGAGAGTTGTGGATAGCCATCTCTTCGATTAAGTCATGTGCGACATCAATTTCTAGTTTCATGAATCTCCCATTTGCCGCAAAGTCTAGAATTAGTCTTGAGTTGTTCCCCAAACCATTGTAGAATCCTTGAACTAGGAACCATTTTTGTAGACCATGATGGGGACATTCTCTCTGGAGGTCCTTGAATCTTTCCCAAGCCTCATACAAAGATTCGTCTTTACCTTGATGAAATTTGTGACCTGACTATGCAGCCTGGCAGTCTTCTCTGGAGGGTAATACTTCCTGTAGAAAGCTAAAGCCAAGGTATTCCAGTCTGTGATCCCAAGAGTGGTGCGATTAATCCCATTGTACCACATCTTTGCCTTGTCTCGAAGTGAAAATGGGAAAAGAATCTCCCGAATTTGATCTTGTGTTACTCCCTGCTGCTTAATAGCAGAACAATATTGGCAGAAGTCCTGATA
This sequence comes from Beta lomatogona, assembly GCA_947646795.1. NCBI lineage: Eukaryota > Viridiplantae > Streptophyta > Magnoliopsida > Caryophyllales > Amaranthaceae > Beta > Beta lomatogona. The sequence goes on from CANSNZ010001455.1 coordinate 237,291, forward strand.
ATGTAGATTAGGGTCTTCATTAGGTCCACCACCAAATTGTTTCCTTTCGATCATATTCAGTATTGCAGGTTTGATCTCGAAATTGACAGCTTTGTTTTCGGGCATTTGATTGGTCTTGGGAAGTTCAGCCAAGCAGGGCTGGGAAAAGTCAGTAAGTCTCCAAGCCATTTCTGATTCTCTTGGAGTAGTAGGAACAGTGCGTCTAGAATCAGAATCAGAATCAGAATCCAATGGGTTATCTCCCCCTGAATTATCTCGCAACTGTCTGACGAAGTTCTTCTGTCTATGAAAGGATCTTTCAATTTCAGGATCAAATGGGAAGCCAACTGAACTCAAACTCCTGCGCATAGATGAACTAAAGAACAAACAATTAAGAGATTTTGTCCTAAAGAACAAGTGTTCTCTGAGACGAGAATGAATAATCTAGACTCTAAAACAATTAAAGGAAATGAAACGAAACCGTCTCCTCGACAACGGCGCCAAATTTTGACAGGCTAAAGTCGTATCACCTAATCAAAAGTAATCCTATAGTCCTCTAACAAATAGTAGTCAGAGAAGTAGGGTCGAATCCACAGGGAAACAATGTTCTTTTCCTAATTGTCGATCAAATCTAGATTATAAGGAACGAGTGTTTGTAATTATACTAGACTAGACAATAACTATATCAAGAATATCAATAATAAAGAGTCTAGGGCGTAGGTTCACAAATGAACAATATTCCAGGATGAAACACAACAATCAATAAAGAATAACGCAGTCAACAGGTTGATTTCATCTCTCGAGTCGAAATTAACCAAAGAATGATATTAACAGGCTCTCCCAATTTATTAATACCAACTCTACCTATTGAAACTAGCCTTAATATCAAGTTCATACCTCTCGGCACATAACCTAATATTGCAATACTATAACAATCAAATCTGGCCAAATTGGATTGAATAGAGATAATACTTTGAATAGGAATCAACATACATCATCAAAAATCAATACTTTATAAACATCCCTTCATAAATATTCATGGATCCCCTTACCCCTAGAAATAAACAACTCAATCATAATTAAAGAAAACATATTCATGATGAAACAAGTAAACATGGTGAATCAATAATCAAAGCTTGAATAAGAATAACAAGAGAAGAGAAGAAATACCAATGTAGAACAATCTTGCAAAAATCCAAACTTCTATTGAAAATCCAATGTCAAAATGGCAAAGAGTAATACTACGGTTCTTGAGTAATTAAAGTGTGCTTAGGAAAACTAAAGCTGAAACTATAATGTAAAAAGCGTCGTCTTTCAATCCTAAAAAGATAAGTATTTATATGAAAATAAGTGTCAGCGCAACACGCGCTTCAAAACGCATAAAAATCGCCCCGCCCGGGTTGCTGGGGCGGATTCCGCCCGACCGGGCGGTCGTCAGCCTGCACAAAATCTCTACCTTCAAAAAGCCATAACTTCTTCGTTATTCGTTGGAATTAGGCAAGTGACCACTCATTGGAAAGGTCTTCAAGTGTAGAATCTAACCCAATTGAAATCACTGTATTTGGATTCGTAGAACTTGAGATATAATCAAAAGAGTGGACTGGAGTCATTTTTCTACTTCTTTCACTATTCGCTTTGCTTCAAAACTCTTCCAACTCAATGCTCGTGCTCTCAAAAGTAAATCATCTCTTGTAGTGATATAAATGAGTAGGAAATGCATTAAACAATGCTAATCCCTACAATAAACAACCTGAAACTACAAATACACTACAAGGAGCACAATTAGTACTAAAAATGGTTCCGAAGAGCGCAATTAAGACCAATAATCAATGAGGGACGGGGTATAAAATAGACATATCAACAACAAATAAAAGAATGGCTGGGAATTCGAGCTATAACAAGGATCTACTGCCAGCTCTTCAGATGGATATAAAGAAGATACAAAGGTAGTAAATTTCAGAAGCAAGTTCTGAATACAAGTGTGGCTGCCATAATTTATACAGTGTGGAGGGAAAGGAACAATGCCTTGTGGAATTTGTAGATTCATAGTGTGCATAAATGTGTAAATGATGTCAAGTATACTGTAAAGGAAAGCGTAAGGTCTGATGTTAGCTGGTTTGAACAATTGTAATTGAGATGTACAGTGGTTGTCTACCATGGTGATGCCAGTGGCTTTAGGTTGTACCTTTTGTGTGCTTAATATACTTACTTACCAAAAAAAAATGTTCTACTCAGACTTTGGGAACTCTGCTTCCAACAACTTTATCAAGTCTTCTGAAGTCCAATACTCCTTGATTCCTTCATTGACATTGACAACCTTGTTTTGTCATCATAATTACTTTGTAGAATATTAGTCCAATTAAGTTTGTCTCTGTTATATGTCATCTTCAAAACTTAGGGTCAATAGAAACAATAAAAGTATTCATAATTATCGTATACATTAATGAAGAAAACAAACAAAAAAATTGATTAATTTAATCGAAGTCGAAAAAACAAGTACTAAAAATTGATTTTCGGGAAAATAAAAATTTGAAGAGAAACTAACCAGTAGACTAGTAGAGTACTAAGTATGAGACAACAACTCTGAACTTGGGACGTTGTTCAGGCTTGCAGCGCCAACTAGTAGTGTCAAAACAGGTTCTCGAACAGGTTCTGGGTATACCCACGGCGAACCAGGTCAGACCTGGACAGGTCAGGATTCTGTCACTCAGTGCACTAGGTCGTGATTGGTCAGGTTTTGTTCATTTGGGTCGGTCACATTTGAATCATGGGATTGCCGGGTGCTGGAGAGGTATGGGTCGTTCCATTTGCAAGTTGATCCAATCTCGGATAAGATCGCCCGTGGACATTTTTTAGCTGGGTTTGCGCCGGTCGTATTTGGGTTTCATGTACGCTTGGGTCGAGTCAATTGTACTCGGGTTGAATCACTTATGACTTTATTCGATCATTGTGAAGCATCGGGTCCATTCACTATTGAACGTCAATTCGCCTTCGGTTAAACTCCGAGTCGGGCATTTTATATCATTGTAGACACCATATATTGAGCCCCTATTGTGCATAAAATTTTAAAATAAAGATTTTGAAAAGAAATAAAAATAATAACGAAAACTGTCAAGTATTGTGGAGCGCGCTACCCGTCAAAGGCATGCTTCATCCCAGAACGCGAGTTTCATTCCATCGTATGGTTTTGCTTTTTTTGCGTGTTAGTCATACAATTCCGGCTTAGAAATGTAATTTTCCGTAAGTCGTAGTTAATAACTACAACCATCGGTTTAATAAAATGATTCGTAGTATAATCATGCTCGTCTTTGATAATTTGACGATTTTTCGTTAATTGTTTTAAGTTAGTTTTTCGAAAAACAGAAAAAAAACGAGTCGCAATTAGGTGCCGAAATTTTAATCGTTTCCCAAAATCGGTTGTAATCAGTTTTCTTGATGGTCAAGTCATTGTTCATTAGATAAAGAATAAGAATATATTCTTTAACTGTCAATCACATTCTTTTATCCATTAGTTAAGGAATAATAATCATGAAAAATAATAAGAATAAGAATCAAATCCAAAGTGTAAGAGCCAAGAATCCAGATTTTTTTGGATGATTCGAGTTGTGCGCCAAGCTCATGGTCATGCGCCCAACACACAAGGGTTTCCTGCGCCAGACGTAGGTCAGTGCGCCTAGCGCACGGTGCTGGGCCTAGCGCAGGTTCCTGCGTTTGGCGCGGTGGTCAAGTCAGCACTTCTTTCACGTTTTACGATGCATTTCTATGTATTAGAATGTGTTGAAATTCGGATTTTGGTTCATTAGTGTAAAGATCAAAATCAAAATTAAAGATAATAAGAATATTGGCATTTCCCATTAATTTGATGATTAGGAAGATTTGAGAGGATTTAGTGATGTCATTAAGGTGATGTCATTAGTGTGATGTCATTAAGATAATTTGGGTTAATAAAAATCAGATTTTTGAGTGAAAAATCTGATTTCCTACTTTCTTCAAACCCTAATTCACCTCCTCATTTCCCTTTAAATACCCCCATTTTTTTTACTTCAACACACAACAATTTCACACAACCACAACTTAACTCCACTACTTATTGTTCTATACCGTCGGCATTTGAATACACCAACCACTTTATACGTCAGCGGCACTAAAAGCGGTCTTTGCCTATTGCATCCACACCAACCACTTTATACTGTCTCTGGCACTAAAAGCAGTCGTTGCCTATTGCATCCGTGACAGCTTTACTTTCTCACACAACGACTGTTTAGCCGTCGTTTTTTTTAAAATTACATTAATTAGATAATAATGTACCAAATTATAAATAAACTTATACCTGCACCTAAATATACTACACTAAACCTGTTCCTGCATCGCATTCAATATACTCAACTAAAAAAAATTGCAATTTTAATATATATTACAATTTGGGTAGATACTTATATAATTACATGAAATAGATTAAAATTATGTATACAAAATAGATCCCGGTGTCGGGAAATAAAGTAGAAGTCAGGTTCTACAAAAATATATATCGACAAATCTAGAAACTAATAAGGTAGATGCCGACAAATATAGACACTAAATGTCTATAGTTAGACAAACTACCTAGATTAAATATATGTACACAAAATAGATCCCGGTGACGGGAAATAAAGTAGAAGTTAAGTTCCAAAAAAATATACCGACACATATAGAAACAAAGCTAGATGCCGATATATATAGACACTAAATGCGTATAGTTAGACTAACTATATATAAACTATAAGCCTAAAGTTAGTTACCTAGTTGCCAAAACCAAACAAACTACAATGTCACGGGTGTCTCTGTAGCACTACTGCCACCACCAAACCCTGGGTCATCTTCTGGTCTGCGCTGTGGAGGGTGGTCTGTGTTACAACCTGAGAACATGTGGCTGAAACTAGACATGTTCCTCATCATTTCCTGCAGGAGGGCCCGGTTTGACTCTTCCACCCGTGCTGCGACCTTTGCCTCCACCTCTTCCATTTGTGCGGTGACCTTTGCCTCCACCTGCGCCTCAAGCTGAGAAAAAATGGACGGCTCATATGGTTATGAAAAGCCATCTCCTTGCCCAGATGAAGAGTTGTAGTACAAATGATCTCCCTGACCCAACCCTTGCGCTTTTCCTCTGTTCCTCCCACCATCTATCTCCTAATACAACAAATATGGGTTCGGCTGTGACCCCTGAGTGGTACAATCATCCAGCTTCTTGTTGTATGTCTCCTACGTTTGATTAAATGTACTCATATTCATGCATTTTCAAGTAAAAACTACTATGTGACACACCAAACAAACTATATTTGCGTTGCTTGGTTCTAACATGCCTATATTTTGTATTTTCAATCAAAACTACTAATAAATACATGAAACAAAGTATATATAAATAATGTTTTAGGTGTTTATGACTTAAACTAACTTCAAACTACTCATATTCATTCATATCCAAGTAAAATGGCGTAAAATGGGCTAAAATGGCCTATATTTGGTTCTTACATGCCTATATTTTGTATTTTCAATCAAAATTACTATTAAATACATGAAACTAACTATATATATGATGTTTGCAGTGTTTATAACTTTTTTTTTGAGGGGATTTGTGTTTATAACTTAAACTAACTTCAAACTACTCATATTCATTCATTTTCAAGTAAAATGACCTAAAATGGGATAAAATGGCCTATATTTGGTTCTAACATGTCTATATTTTGTATTTTCAATCAAAACTACTATTAAACACATGAAATCAACTATATATATGATGTTTGAGGTGTTTATAACTTAAACTAACTTCAAACTATACTCATATTCATTCATTTTCAAATAAAATGGCCTATATTTGGTTCTAACATGCCTATATTTTCTATTTTCAATCAAAACTAACTTAAATATATGTTTAGAAGTATGTACCGAGATTTAATTTGCTTTCTTGTTTGCTGGAATTTCTCCTTTTCCAGGATCAGTCTTTAAATGAGTCTTCAAGAACAACTCGGAAGCGGTAGTGAGTACTCCTTCTCTACTCTTTGCCTGTACACATTGTTGAACAAACGCTTTATTTTTTTGAAATACCGAAAATGTCATGTAATTTAAACTAAGTAGTAGACATGGAACAATTTTACCATCTTTCTAGCATGCTACCCTGAAAGTGTGACAGTTCAATTGGATTAGACAGGGAGCTGCCTCTTCGGTTCTTCTTCGCCTTTTCAGATTTTTCCAGGAACTTGAGGTCTTGACTTCTCTTCTTCATGGCCTCGTAAATGGTCTCCCCTAAACATTTTGGCCTTTCTTTGGCATTCTTAAGCACCCAGTATCGCAAGTCTCTCAGACGATATGCAACTTTCATCTTGTAAGCCCTCCTCACTCGACCATGTAACTCAGGAGCCCATTCGTAAAGACCCTTTAATCAAACATTAAACCAAGTTCTTAATAAACTAATATAATCAATTTCATTCTTCATAATTTGATTCATACATACTGGGAATGAGTTCCACCAATGCGTCCTTGTGGCCTCGTCTACCTCACTGTAATTGAACCAAGGTTTTCAAAATGGCCCTGGAAAATATTAGTGACGGAACCACTAACCTTGCTATTATCAAACCTGAATTGAAAACCAAACAAACACGTGAATAGTGAATATCATTTGATACAAATATCATGAAGCATATATTATCTTACAAACTTACCACAATCCAGTAGGGCTTAAAACCTTTTTTAGTGCACGGTTCACCAATTCTACAATTCTAAACCATTTCAATCACAATACTCATCAACAACCAACATACGTACAATTAGAACATTTGTGTGAAATGCATATAGATTTAAAATGATGTCCAAAGGTCCTTATCACTCCAACCTAACCCAATCTAGGACGTCTAACCCCACTAGTGAATGTATGCCAACCATTCGCTTCTAAGTAAAATCTGGCAGCATTTCCTAATGAGTATACCTTGAATGTGTATCTAGGCACATGATGATGCAAACATATTTATTTTAACACTTAAATTAAATTTATAACATTATCCAAACTATTTCCACGAAAACAAATATGTCAAAAACAATATAAACATTTTAAATAGTGTAAACTAAATAAAGGAATGTGCAATAAATTAATTATTGTAATAATTATATAGTTTTTAACTTTTATAACCTTTAACAAACGAACCATTATATAAACTATTGTGATAATTATATAATAACTTAAACTTATACAATTAAGGAGCTTAAACTGATAAATTATATAGTTTTTAACATTCTCTAAACAAAAGTTTTTTTAATACATTACATTTCATACCATGATGAAAATCATACACAAAAATTAAATTATAGATTTTAAATGAACAAAAACAATATAAAATACCCTATATTCAATACTAAAAATATATTCATAAAAAATACTAAAAAAATAAATTAAAGACAAAATCTGGTCAAAATTGCTACTAACCTTACAATTAAGCTAAAAAGAAACACCAAAATGCTATGTAATCCCACATCATGTAGAAAATCAATTATTAAACGGCAACCTTAAAGCACTTAGCAAAATGTAAACATAAAATTAAGCATATAAACTAAATTTACTATTAAAATTAAAGATTTTAAAAATTAAAGTGTACCTAGAGGCGGCAGGGCAGCCCGGCGGCAAGGAGACAGTGGCAGAGCTCTGGCACAGTCGAACGGCAGTTGGCCAGTGGTGTTTGGTCACCTACATTGACAGAATTTACGTAGGGTTTGGTGAGTACCAAAAATTAAAAAAATAAATAAATACGTAAGGTTTGGGTATTAACGGCGGCGAGGAGACAGAATTAGAAGTGGCGACAGTCGAACGGCCATCGTACAGTGGTGTTGGGCCACCTATATCCCAAAAACCCAATTATTAGGGTTTGATGAGTAACAAAAAAAATAGAAACATGAAGCTTCAGGCATTACCAGTGACAAGGAGAGAGATAATTGGCTGTCGCCGGTCGTTGGAGGAAGGTGGAGGTAATGGCCTTCAATGGATTCTTCTACTTCGCGCGCCCTCCTCTCCCTTTTGTCTCTGAAATAAAATCGAATGAAGAGGCCAACTTTATTTTATCTCCTTTATCATCAGCGACCGTTTAATACAGTCGCCTAAGCTAAAAAAAATTAAAATTTAAAATAATAATATCAACGACTGTTTTAAATGGTCGCTCAGTAAACAACGACTATTCAACCGTCGATGTCCACTTTAAAAGCAGTCGGTGGCAACGACTGATTAAAACAGTCGCTGAGTGCAAGAATAACGACCGTTATTTTAACCGTCGCTGTGAAGCAGTCTTTGATTTAGCCTTTTCTTGTAGTGAAGCATGAATTCCAAAGCCCATTCAAGAGGATGAAGATCAAGGAGCAACATGGTTAAGATCAAGATTGAAGATTTGTATAGATCATAGAATTTGTATATATTGTTGTAATAATAGTTTTTTGAAAATAGTTATTACATCACTCATTAATGGAAAATATGGAGATGTTGATGCATAATTTTCATAAATAATTCCACAACTCTTTTGATTAAAATGAGCAACCAATGTTACAAATATCGCATGTTGGGCCCAACATATCATAGTATATGAATTAAATGACCCAATCTCAATTAAGAGGAAAAATTGCAAATCTAACTAAATGAAATTGTATGATGATCCATCTTACATTTTAAAATTGTTCTCCAATTTCAAATGGATCAATCATATAATTTGACATAATTAGATTGGTAATTATGATCTCCGAATTGATTTTAGGTCGTTTCACGTGTCTCATTTTAAATGGCCAAATTTCGATTAGCCAAACACAATCTCCAAATTTGATCATTTTTCTCAAAATAACTTAATAATCTTCAATTAAGATTATTTCTAAAAAAAGCCTTGAATTAGGATGCAAACCTCTTGAAATTTGTTTTTCTCAAATCTTCAATTGATCATTTTTCTCAAATTAACTCAATAATATTTCCTCAGACCTCTTGAAAATTATAAATGTGATCACTGACTAAGGTGGTTATTTCAATCCTGGATTAATCACTAATTAGGGCGATTAACTCAAATTTTTCATTAGTTAATCACTAATCAAGGTGATTATCTTTCCTTTTAAGTTAAATCACTAATTGAGGTGATCATCCTAACCTTCATTTTAATCGCTAATTAAGGTGATTAATTTAACCTTTCATATTTAATCACTAATTTGAGTGATTATCTTAAACCTTAATACACTAGTGGAAAAAATACTATATGACACAATAAAAGCGAGGAAAAATTGTGAATAACCACCGAGATACCCTTATTTCAAAATAACCACCCCAATTTCATTTGCGTTAAATTAACCACCTCTACTTAGCTTAACGTTTTTAAATACCCACCTCTTAACGAAAAAAGGTGACTCAGTTACCTGCGAGGCCCGTCGACACGCTTTTTATTAAATTTCCCGCCAATTTTCCTCGATTTTGACCTATATATATATCCCTAACATTGACAAACCTAATCTAACAAATTTGGGAAAGATTTACTTCAATTCCACTGTGATTCCTCTTGAAGCTCAAAATTCAGGTATGTTCTTTGCAATTTCTAGGGTTTTAATGTATATATCTAGGGAAATTAGGGCTTTTTCTTGTATTCTTATGAATTCTAAAAATTCTACCTTTATGAACTTGTTAGGAATTTTCTATGGCTGAAAGGGAATCAATTACTTGCCATTGTACTCTCCCCTGTTGCAAGGAGGACTTCTTGGTGAGAGAAGAATCCCGGAAGAAGGTTCATGTCTTGCAAATTCTATGACCATGAAACGGAGAGGAGGGGCTGCGTTTTTTTAGATGGATTGATGAGAGACAAACTGAATGGCGAAGCTATTTATTAATCAACTTCACTTGGGCCCCAACGACACAATGCAGTAACACCACCGTCACTCACACCTTCTCACTTTGTAAAAAACCGAGTTGCGGATTAGAGAGAAAAAGAGTCTTGTCCGAGAAAATTGAATGAAGTATTTAAAATGGGGAGGGGGAAGGTCAAAAACAATTATTGAAGTTTGAAGAAGAAAGAGGAGAGAGGAAAGAGAGAATATGAAGAAAAGAATGAAATGCGTGGATTGATGGAGGGAGATTAGGTCAGTAAAAAAAAATGGATCCCACTGTAAACGGAGTCACCTTTTTTCGTTAAGTGGTGGGTATTTAAAAACGTTAAGCTAATTAGAGGTGGTTATTTAAACGCAAATGAAATTGGGGTGGTTATTTTGAAACGAGGGTATATGGCAGGTGGTTATTCACAATTTTTCCTAAAGCTGATCCGGTTCTTCCAAAACCGGATCAGTAAATCCCCCAAATTATGGCGCAAAATTTTATGTCAATTAACTTATCCAGTAAGGAGAAAATCGGATCTGTTTTTATTAACTAATCCGGTTCTCAACCGGATCATATACGCCCCCAACATGGCATGCCTAAACAAAACCCCGCTCTACACCGCAACATGGCAGATTCAAACAAAATCCCGGTGATACACATTAAGAAGCCCAATAGCCCAAAAGCGATCTCTCGGCACGTCGGCGAGTTTGTTGGCCGGTGGTGTTTGGCCACCTACATTGATAGAATTAAATACGTAGGGTTTGTGAGTACCAAAAATTTAAAAAAAAAATATATTAAATACGTAGGGTTTGGGTATTACCGCCAACGAGGAGACAAAATTAGAAGCGGCGACAGTTGGACGGCCGGCATACGGTGGTGTTGGGCCACCTATATCCCAAAAACCCAATTATTAGGGTTTGATGAGTAACAAAAATAAAAAAATAGAAACATGAAGCTTCAAGCATTACGGGTGGCAAGGAGAGCGATAATGGGTGTCGCCGGTCGTTGCGGGGAAGCTAGAGATAATGGCCTTCAATGGCTTCTTCTACTTCGCGCGCACTCCCTGTCCCTTTTGTCTCGAAATAAAATCGAATAAAGAGGCCAACTTTATTTTATCTCCTTTTTCATCGGCGACCGTTTAATACGAGACCCCTAAGCATAAAAAATTAAAAATAATAATATCAACGACTATTTAAAACGGTCAGTAAACAACGATTGTTTATCCGTCATTGTCCACTCTAAAAGCGGTCGGTGGCAACGACGGATTAAAACGATCGGCGAGTGCAAGAATAACGACCGTTATTATAACCGTCGCGGTGAAGCGGTCTTTAATTTAGCCTTTTTCTTGTAGTGAAGCATGAATTCCAAAGCCCATTCAAGATGATGAAAATCAAGGAGCATCATGGTTAAGATCAAGATTGAAGATTTGTATAGATCATAGAATTTGTATATATTGTTGTAATAATAGGTTTTTGAACATAGTTATTACATCACTCATTAATGGAAAATATGGAGATGTTTATGCATAATTTTCATAAATAATTCCACAATTCTTTTGATTAAAATGAGCAACCAATGTTACAAATATCGCATGTTGGGCCCAATATATGATAGTATATGAATTAAATGACCCAATCTCAATTAAGAGGAAAAATTGCAAATCTAACTAAATTAAATTGTATGATGATCCATCTTACATTTTAAATTTGTTCTCCATCTTCAAATGGATCAATCATATAATTTGACATAATTAGATTGGTAATTATGATTTCCGAATTGATTTTAGGTCTTTTCACATGTCGCATTTTAAATGGCCAAATTCCGATTAGCCAAACACAATCTCCAAATTTAATCATTTTTCTCAAAATAACTTAATAATCTTCAATTAAGATTATTTATCAAAAAGCCTTCAATTAGGAAGCAAACCTAATAATCTTGTTCTCAGGCCTCTTGAAAATTATAAATGTGATTACTAACTAAGGTGGTTATTTCAATCCTGGATTAATCACAAATTAGGGCGATTAACTCAAACTTTTCATTACTTAATCACTAATCAAGGTGATTATCTTTCCTTTTCAGTTTAATCACTAATTGAGGTGATTATCCAAACCTTCATTTTAATCGCTAATTAAGGTGATTAATTTAACCTTTCATATTTAATCACTAATTAGAGTGATTATCTTAAACCTAAATACACTAGTGGAAAAAACCTTATATGACACAACAAAACTGATCCGGTTCTTCCAAAATCGGATCGGTAAATCCACCAAATGGCGCAAAATTTTGGGTCAATTAACTGATCCGGTTAGGAGGAAACCGGATCAGTTTTTATTAACTTATCCGGTTCTCAATCGGATCATATACGCCCCAAGATGGCAGGCCCAAACAAAACCCTGCTATATGCCCCCACATGGTAGGCCTAAACAAAATCCGGTGATACACATTAAGAAGCCCAATAGCCCAAAAACTGATCTCCGGCACAGTCGGACGGCAGTTGGCCAATGGTGTTTGGCCACCTACATTGACATAATTAAATACGTAGGGTTTGTGAGTACCAAAAATTCAAAAAAAAATATATTAAATATGTAGGGTTTGGGTATTACCGCGGCGAGAAGACATAATTAGAAGAAGCGAGGTCGGACGGACGGCGTACGGTGGTGTTGGGCCATCTATATCCCAAAAACCCAATTATTAGGGTTTGATGAGTAATAAAAATTAATAAAATAGATACATGAAGCTTCAGGCATTATCGATGGCAAGGAGTGAGGTAATGGGCTGTCGCCGGTAGTTGGAGGAATGTGGAGGTAATGGCCTTCAATGGCTTCTTCTACTTCGCATGCCCTCCTTTCCCTTTTGTCTTTGAAATAAAATCGAATGAAGAGGCCAACTTTATTTTATCTCCTTTTTCATCAGCGACCGTTTAATACAGTCGCCTAAGCTAAAAGAATTTAAAATAGAAAATAATCATATCAACGACTATCTTAAATGGTCGCTCAGTAAAAAAACGACTGTTTATCCGTCGCTGTCCACTTTAAAAGGAGTCGGTGGCAACGACGAATTAAAATAGTCGCTGAGTGGAAGAATAAAGACCGTTATTTTTACCGTCGCAGTGAAGCAGTCTTTGATTTAGCCTTTTCTTGTAGTGAAGCATGAATTCCAAAGCCCATTCAAGAGGATGAAGATCTAGGAGCATCATGGTTAAGATCAAGATTGAAGATTTGTATAGATCATAGAATTTGTATATATTGTTGTAATAATAGTTTTTTGAAAATAGTTATTACATCACTCATTAATGGAAAATATGGAGATGTTTATGCATAATTTTCATAAATAATTCCACAATTCTTTTGATTAAAATGAGCAACCAATGTTATAAATTTCTCATGTTGGGCCCAATACATCATAGTATATGAATTAAATGACCCAATCTCAATTAAGAGGAAAAATTGCAAATCTAACTAAGTTAAATTATAAGATGATCCGTCTTACATTTTTAATTTGTCCTCTATCTTCAAATGGATCAATCATATAATTAGACATAATTAGATTGGTAATTATGATCTCCGAATTGATTTTAAGCCGTTTCATGTGTCTCACTTTAAATGGCCAAATTCCGATTAGCCAAACACAATCTCCAAATTTGATCAGTATTCTTAAAATAACTTAATAATCTTCAATTAAGATTATTTCTCAAAAAGCCTTGAATTAGGAAGCTAACCTCCTGAAAGTTGTTTTAACTAAAATAACTAAATAATCTTTCCTCAGACCTCTTGAAAATTATAAATGTGATCACTAACTAAGTTGATTATTTCAATCCTGGATTAATAAATAATTAGGGGGACTAACTCAAACTTTTCATTTGTTAATCACTAATCAAGGTGATTATCTTTCCTTTTAAGTTCAATCACTAATTGAGGTGATTATCATAACCTTCATTTTAATCGCTAATTAAGGTAATTAATTTAACCTTTCATATTTAATCACTGATTAGAGTGATTATTTTAAACCTTAATACACTAGTGGAAAAAACCCTATATGACACAACAAAACTGATCCGGTTCTTCCAAAATCAGATCTGTAAATCCACCAAATTATGGCGCAAAATTTTGGGTCAATTAACTGATCCGGTTAGGAGGAAACCATATTAGTTTTTATTAACTAATCCGGTTTTCAACCGGATCATATACGCCCCAAGATGGCAGGCCCAAACAAAACCCTGCTCTACGCCCCAACTTGGCAAGCCCAAACAAAATTCAGTGATACCCATTAAGAAGCCCAATAGCCCAAAAAACATGATCTCCAGGCACAGTCGGATGATAGTTGGCCAATGGCGTTTGGCCACCTATATCGACATAATTAAATACGTAGGCTTTGTGAGTACCAAAAATTCAAAAAAAATAATATTAATTACGTAGGGTTGCGGTATTACCGGCGGCGAGGAGACAATTAGAAGCGACGACGGTCGGACGGGCGGCGTACGGTGGTGTTGGGCCACCTATATCCAAAAAACCCAATTATTAGGGTTTGATGAGTAACAAAAAAAAAAAATAAAATGGATACATGAAGCTTCAGGCATTACCGGTGGCAAGGAGAGAGATAATGAGCCGTTGCGGTCATTGGAGGAAGGTGGAGATAATGGCCTTCAATGGCTTCTTCTACTTCGCGCACCCTCCTCTCCCTTTTGTCACCGAAATAAAATCGAATGAAGTGGCCAACTTTATTTTATCTCCCTTTTTCATCAGCAACCGTTTAATACAGTTGCATAAGCTAAAAAAATTTAAAATTTAAAATAATAATATGAACAGCTTGTTTTAAACGATCGCTCAAGTAAACAACGACTATTTATCCGTCAGCTGTCTACTTAAAAGAAGTCGGTGGCAACGTCGGATCAAAACAATCGCCGAGTACAAGAATAACGACCGTTATTTTAACCGTCACGATGAAGTAGTCTTTGATTTAGCCTTTTCTTGTAGTGAAGCATGAATTTCAAAGCCCATTCAAAAGGATGAAGATCAAGGAGCATCATGGTTCGGATCAAGATTGAAGATTTGTATAGATCATATAATTTGTATATATTGTTGTAATAATAGTTTTTTTAAAATAGTTATTACATCACTCATTAATGGAAAATATGGAGATGTTTATGCATAATTTTCATAAATAATTCCACAATTCTTTTGATTAAAATGAGCAACAAATGTTACAAATATCGCATGTTGGGCCCAATTTATTATAGTATATGAATTAAATGACCCAATCTCAATTAAGAAGAAAATTGCAAATCTAACTAAGTTAAATTGTATGATGACCCATATTACATTTTAAATTTGTTCTCCATCTTCAAATGGATCAATCATATAATTTGACATAATTAGATTGGTAATTATGATCTACGAATTGATTTTTGGCCGTTTCACGTGTCGCATTTTAAATGGCCAAATTTCGATTAGCCAAACACAATCTCCAAATTTGATCATTTTTCTCATAATAACTTAATAATCTTCAATTAAGATTATTTCTCAAAAAGCCTTCAATTAGGAAGCAAACCTCTTGAAAATTGTTTTTCTCAAATCTTCAAGTGATCATTTTTCTCGAATTAACGTAATAATCTTTCCTCGAGACTTCTTGAAAATTATAAATGTGATCACTAGCTAAGGTGGTTATTTCAATCCTGGATTAATCACCAATTAGGGAGATTAACTCAAATTTACATTAGTTAACCACTAATCAAGGTGATTATCTTTCCTTTTAAGTTTAATCACTAATTGAGGTGATTATCCTAACCTTCATTTTAATCGCTAATTAAGGTGATTAATTTAACCTTTCATATTTAATCACTAATTAGAGTGATTATCTTAAACCTTAATACACTAGTGGAAAAAACCCTATATGACACAACAAAACTGATCCGGTTCTTCCAAAGCTTAAATCCACCAAATTATGGCGCAAATTTTTGGGTCAATTAATCGATCCAGTTAGGAGTAAACCGGATCGGTTTTTATTAACTCCTCCGGTTCTCAACCGGGATCATATACGCCCCAACATGGCAGGCCCAAACTAAATCCGGTGATACACATTAAGAAGCCCAATAGCCCAAAACCGATCTCCGGCACAATCGGACGGCAATTGGCCAATGGTGTTTGGCCACCAACATTGACAGAATTAAATACGTAGGGTTTGGTGAGTACCAAAAATTCAAAAAAATAATGAATTAAATACGTAGGGTTCGGGTATTACCAGCGGCAAGAAGACAGAATCAGAAGCGGCGACAATCGGACGGCAGGCGTACGGTGGTGCTGGGCCACCTATATCCCAAAAACCCAATTATTAGGGTTTGATGAGTAACAAAAAAGAATAGAAACATGAAGCTTCAAGCATTACTCGTGGGGCAAGCGGTGGCGGAGCCGGGATTTCAAAATCGGGGGTCACAAAAAAGACAAAAGATCTTCAATATTAGAAAATTTACAACGCAAAAAAACATTATCGAAGATCGGGTTGTTTTCCCATTGCCTTTGATTTTTTTGATCTAGGTGTATCACTCATCATTTCCTATATTCATTATTTAATACAAATTAACACATTTAAACTAACTATTAAACTATATGAAAATCAATCAATAAATTACCATCATAAAGAAACTAAATCATTATAGAAAATTATAAATTAATTAACACTACCTCGAAAACCTCTAAAACCTAAAACGACATTGTTTCACTAAGACCCACATAACAAAATGGCGACTTTTTTCCATTCTCAGCACAAAAAAATCCTAATCTAGGAAAATAACTCAAACCCAACAGGGATCCAACAACATTATAACACATCCAATCCAGCATAACACAAAACAGATCAAACCTCAAACAAGATCAAAATCGAGCAAAAAACTGGGAAAAAAAATCACAAATTCCAGAAAAAATAACAAAAGATAAATGCAAGAGTAAGATCTAAATCAAAAGTGGGTAGAAAATTATGAATTACGCCTCATGAGAGAATATACGAGACAATAATTGTTTCCAGTTTCACCGAACAATGACAAAGAGGTTCAAGATGAACGAATAAAGCACGAGGAACATACTTTTGGTTTCCAAGTTTCACCGAAGAATGTACTAAACGCATCTTCTCCTCGCTTGTCCTGCTCCTATCTTCTTCTCAATCGGCATCTCGTCCATCGGCTGTAAAAATTCACCATAATTTTCAAATTTTAGGTCAACATTTTCCGAATAACAAAACCTAATTTTAATTTCATCAATTTGTGTCTTTTTTTTTTTTTTACCTGGATTCCATGTTCGAGGCAAGAGAGTTCCCAGCAATTGTTTTTGACTTGAATTCCAGCTTGACCGATGTGGATTGAGATGCATTCTCTCATTTTCGTCGAACTTTTCTCGGAAAAATCGCAAGTTTAAAGAGGGAGAGAGAGATAATGAACAGTTGAAGAGTTGAAGGGTTTTTGTTTTTCTGACGTGAAGTGAAGTAAAATGAAATGAAGAGGATAACCGTTGAAGAGAGAACCAAAGCATTGATGGGCATTGGGCCCCACTGTCATTAATAAAGATAAAAACAAGTTTGCAAGTGGAGACAAGAAATCGAAAACTTTCTCTTTTCATTTGCAATGACTCTCGTGTCTGCGCCGGATTTTTTTTTTTTTACTTTTTTACGAAAATTCTTAAAAATAATTTTTTAATTTGAGGGGTCACGTGACCCCACGTGACCCATACTAGCTCCGCCACTGGTGGCAAGGAGAGAGATAATGGGTTGTCGCCGGTCGTTGGAGGAAGGTGGAGGTAATGGCCTTCAATGGCTTCTTCTACTTCGCGTGCCCTCCTCTCCCTTTTGTCTCTGAAATAAAATCGAATGAAGAGGCCAACTTTATTTTATCTCCTTTTCCATCAGCGACCGTTTGATACAGTCGCCTAAGCTAAAAAAAATTAAAATTTAAAATAATCATATCAACGATTGTTTTAAACGACCGACCAAGGAGAAAGAAAAGGGGAGGACTCCTAACCTAATTAGTTCCTATAATTAGGTGTGGGGTGAGAAAATAAGGCAGTTAGTTTTCTATCGTTATTTTCTCTCTCCTCTTTTATTTCTCTTTCAAAGCTACGTAATACTGCTCCAAGAAATAGAAGAGTCCCTCTTCCTTCCAACAAGCATTGGTGGACCATTGATCTGGATTCGTGGACCTAGTAGAAGAATCTCAATTGTGGTTCTATCTCCTGATCTCGAAGAGCTTTGTGGAAATCACGCGTCAAAGGTTAATTCTTAACTATTATGTGATCCTTGAATGTATATGCATGAGATCCTGTTTTAAGTGCTTATGAATGTGATTCATGAAATTCCGCTTATAGTACTTATGATCCTAGACTTACCCAATAATCACCCGTGACATTGATTACAATTTCTAACAATTCCTGATAGACTAGTATATTCGGCGGATGTATTTTGTAAATAAAATTTGAATATAGATAGGCTTCCTAATACCGTAAAGGCTATCATCAGTCCATAAATTATAAATGTTTGGGCTCAATTGATCAGCAGCCCAATGAAGACATAAAAGCCTCCTAAAGCCTTGGAAAGGTGGCAATAGTGGGTCCCACCTTTGAGTTGACCTAATCTAATAAGCTTGGGCATCCTCTAAAAGGCTGAAATGATTGTTCCCCAAGGAGGCCCATCAAATCAATTTTTCCCGTCCTGGAAATCCCCAACACTATAAATACTCACGATCTCATCAATGAACAGGTATTCAATTCTCACTTAACAAACTAGAGCATCTCTCTATAGACTTTCTCTCTGCCTCGATCATCTACCGACTTGAGCGTCGAGGGGCGATCCCGGAAACACCCCGGGGTAGTCCGACCTTCTTTTTCGGGATTTTGACGTACGGACAACGGAGCTCGGGCGAACGTTCTTGGGGCCCACATCGAATCTCTCAACCTATTACAATCCTTACTTTATTGACATAAACAGGTTTGGCGCCGTTTGTGGGGAAGTTACAATCAAAGTTATTTCGCCTCCACTCAAGCAAAATTTACCTCATCGTTACTCTCAAAGAATGGCCCCCAGCCCAAGAGCGCTCGCAATAGACAGACCCCTTCAAGACGGCTCATAGGTCCGAACGAGAACCTTCCCCCTCTCGACACCGAAGGTCCGAGCGACCACCATCACCTGTTCCTCGCAAAATACCGACCGTTCAGACCATCGACCCCGAAGGGGAGCAGTGCATCGAAAATGGGCCGAACCCATCACATCAGCTACAACATGCTGACCCACAGCCTATATATACGGCATACATAAACTTAATTGCCGCTCAGCTTCAGCAGACCCTGCAGCGAAGCCTCATGGACATGTTGGCCAACTTACAGTAGGGGCGCCCTCTCCCACAACCCAAAGACCAAGCCTTGGTCTCTTCTCTTCGAGTAGAAAACCTTCACCATTCTACACACGATCGGCCTAGCCAGCAAATATCGGGAGGGAACACAACCAACACAATCGGCAACGATCTAGACGAGGGGAAGAGGAACGCTATCCGTCCAAAGGGAGATCGGCTAGACAGGGAGAAGAGACTCACGTGTCCAAATCACCCATAGGCAATGTCGGGCAAAAACCAGTGATGCTCGACGTTTCCTGAACGAGAAGCGCCTCAGTAAGGGGTTCGATGCCAGATATATTCTAGATAAGAAAGCTGCTCAGCGGGAAGGGCATAGTGCTTCCGCCCAATCACAACCCATTCGAATCAATAGTGGAGCCCTTAAGTTCATGGTCCCATTCAATCGAAGCAATACTAGAGGGGCCCGGCCGGGAAAAAATAACAACACCCACCATTGAGCCATTCGCGGGCCCGACCGACCCGGATGATCATATGGCCACATACAAAGCTCATATGAGCGTTCGAGACAGACGCGAAGCCACTTGTGCCGCTTCTTTTCTCACAACCTTAAAGGGCTTGGCTCGAACTTGTTTCAGGAGCTCCCCGCTGGGATCATAAATGATTTCTCGGTACTAGAAGATTTATTTGTCCATCAATTTGTTGCCAGGAAAAGGCAGAAGAAAACAAGTGTTTATTTGATGACAGTCTGACAAGAGAAGAATGAGAGTCTAGCCGACTACATCAAAACATTCAATGAGGAATCTTTAAAAGTATCTGATCAGCAAGACGCAGTGGCATTTGCAGCCCTGATGTCCGGGCTACAACCCGGTCGGCCGAGATGGTCCTTGGCTAAAAAGGACGTGAAAACCTTCTCCGAGGCAATGAGCAAGACTCAAAGGTTCATCCAGGCGGCAGACATATATCGCCACACGGATGATGGAAGCAAGAAGAGGAAGGAAGAAGGATATCACAAGGACTAGCCTAAACAACAAAAGACGGGGGTAGGTCGACGGGTTCAATGACCACGACAACGACCCCGATTCAAAGAAGAACAGAAGAGAGATCCGCTTGGACATCAAAGACAAGTCCATGCTTCTCCGCCCCCCCCCATCAGAACGTCCTCCGGTCGGAGAGATAAAAGCTAGTGGTGTGAGAACTTAAAAAATCCCTTGACAATCTGGTAGATCAATGCAAGCTGAATCGCTACCTCAAACACACAAGTGAGGAGAAAGGCAAGCAAAAAGTTGGTCAGTCAAACAACGGCGATACAGAGGGCTTCATTAGGGTCATAGCAGGTGGCTTCGCGTCGGGAGGCCTAACAGGCCGATCACGCAAAGCCCACCTCCGAATCTCAAGCACCAAGTGCTTGACGTCCATCACCCCCGCCCCGATCGCCCTATAATGACCTTTGGGGAATCCAATCGGACCCTACATACACCCCATAACAACCCCTAGTCATTGAACTCAAAGTGGCTAACACGAGAGTCAAAAGAGTAGATAGCGGATCTTCAAGTGACATAATTACCTTAGAGTGCCTCGGGAAGTTGGAAATACGGCGAAAGGGATGCCACCCCCCTCAATCGGCCTCGGGTCATAAGGACGGTGTGATGAGCCTCAGGTCAGACCAAGTAGTACGGATCCTTTATCTGGAACCTTGTTGTTGTCCCTTGGAGATCATCAACGAGGGTATCAGACTCGGCTCGGGAAAGATGGTTCCTAGACCGCCCTTCGGATATAGGTCGGGGTATTCTATTTCTTGACCCGAAGTCGACTCCTCTCCTACTTCCCTCGGCATGGCCACCCTCACTACATCAGAAGACAAATATTTGTCTAAGTAACTCCTCGAGGGGGATAGGCTAAATACACCCCTAAGGGTATGGAATTATACCCTCGGCCTCATCCTCTACCGAAGAAGACGAGGCTCGGGAGAGCAAGCTGCGTCGAGCACGGCGGAGGGTCGGGTTAACTAATTACGGGCGACACCAACGTTATTCCCATCCCCTTCACCTCCTCGGATAATGTATAGGGAGGTGAGGTCGGGGGTATCGTTGACTCGGACGAATCTCCTATTATTTATGGACGAGCGAGTCGGCCGAGATTATTCGAAGAAAAGAAAGAAAAGGAAACTTAAAAGAAGATCAAGAACATACCTAGTGGGACGAAAAGACTGGAGGAAGAACTCGAAAGTTGGAGAGAAATTGAAAATTTTTTAGAGAGAGAGAATTGCATAAATGAGCAAATGATACGAAATTCTCTCCTCTCTCGTATATATAGGCGCGCCTAGGGGGATGTGCAACACAACCCCCGCGTCGCCTTGATAGGCTTTTGAAGAGGACTAACTGGACCTATTCGATCCCACTCCTCCAAGGGTCCAAGAAAGCCAAACGAAATCATTCGGAACCCAAGGAATATGAAGCGACAAAGTTTCTCGCAGCGCCAAGTCAGCTCAATCTGTGAGAAGAGTCCCAAAATCCCAAGTATCAAAAAGTGCCCATGTGGCATTTAGGGTCTGACACACCCGCTCGGGGCAAAATAAGCTGCAACTTCATCAAACGAAATACGAAGATCAACCGGCACCCACTCATACAACTTAGGGCTCATTAGCCCTTCATCGAGTGGCATCCCACTCGCTCGGCCAACGGGAGCTCCCCTCCGTTGCCGAGTCGCTTTATGCTTGGTCAAGTATGGCCAAGTATCAACTAGCACCCACTCGGTCGGCTTGAGACTCATTAGTCCTCATCCGAGTGGCTTCCAACTCACTCGGCCAACCGGAGCTCCCTCCGTTGCTGAGTTGCATTCATGCTTGGTCTAAGTATGGCCAAGTATCTATTAGCACCCACTCGGTCGGCTTGGGGCTCATTAGCCCCTCATCGGAGTGGCTTCATACTCACTAGGCCAACCGGAGCCCCCTCCGTTGCGAGAGTCGCTTTTATACTTGGTCAAGTATAGCCAATTATCTATTAGCACCCACTCGGTCGACTTGGGGCTCATTGGCCCCTCATCCGAGTGGCTTCATACTCACTCGCCAACCGGGCCCCCCATCCGTTGCCGAGTCGCTTTTATATTTAGTCAAGTATGGCCAAGTATCTATTAGCACCCACTCGGTCGGCTTGGGGCTCATTAGCCCTCATCCGAGTGGCTTCATACTCACTCGGCCAACGGGAGCTCCCTCCGTTGCCGAGTCGCTTTACTCTTAGTCAAGTACGGCTAAGTATCAACTAGCTCTCGCTCGGTCGGCTTGGGGCTTGTTAGCCCCTCATCCGAGTGGCTCATGTACTCGGCCAAACGCGGTCAAGTGACGGTAGACATACCCCGGTCGGCACTCTTTCCTTCGATAAGAGGGGACCACGATCGGCACTTTTCCTTCAAAGAGGAAGTGACCGGTCGGCTTTCTTTCCTTCAACGGGAGTGACCCGGTCGGCACTTTTCCTTCAAACGGGAGGTGAGCCGGTCGGCATTTTTCCCTTCAATCGGAAGTGATCCGGACGGCATTATTTCCTTCAACAGGAAGTGACCTGGCCGGCTTCAATCCTTTCAAGAGGGAGCGACCTGGTCAGCACAATTCCCTTCAACAGGGTTTGACTCGGTCGGCGCCATGATTTACTTAGTCCATCTGCGTTGGACATGGAGTGACACAGATCCCTTCAACAGGGAGCGACCCGGTTGGCATGAAACCTTTCATCAGGGATTGACTCGGTCGGCGCCATGATTCACTCGGTCTATCTACCTCGGATATACAGTGAATCGATCGGAATTAAGGCGGTCGTGATTCCACCACGGACGGGAGCCACTCAGTCGGACCTCCATGATCCTCCATCTCTGGCGTGGGGCTAATTGTGTGATGAGCAGCCCAATGAAGACATAAAATCCTCCTAAAGCCTTGGACAGGTGGTAGTAGTGGGTCCTACTTGTGAGTTGACCTAATCTCATATGTTTGGGGATCCTCTAAAAGGCTGAAATGATTATTCCCAAAGAGGCCCATCAAATCAGTGTTTCTTGTCTGGAAATCCCCAACACTATAAATACCCACAGTCTCATCAATGAACAGGTATTCAATTCTCGCCTAACAAACCAGAGCATCTCTCTCTACCTCAATCATCTACTGACTTGAGCGTCGGAGGGGCGATCCCGGAAACACCCTTGGGGTAGTCTAACCTTCTTTTTTTAGGATTCCGACGTACGGACAACGGAGCTCAGGCGAACGTTCTTGGGGCCCACATCGAATCTCTCAACCTATTAAAATTTTTAATTTATTAACAGAAACAATAAATATTTATCAATGGATATCACTTTGATAGGAAGTTTCACTAATTTTAGCATAGTATCACATCATTAGGTTTTCGATTAGCTTCCACAATTTTTTTTTCTTTCTTGGGTTTGTGCGCACACTCACCACACTTCCACCATAGTTTTTTTGTTTTGCGCCACCACTAATCATAATTCACACACCTTTGGCCACGTGGGTTCGTTTTCTTTGCTTTTTGTTGTAGAGCTCATGTATTCTTACGCCAACCTTACATAATTCTTATGCCACCACAACTTCAAATTTTTTGTTTATTATTAAACCCTCTCGACCACGTGTATGAAGATGCCTAAGGAGGATTCTCAACCTTCTACCCTGCATCTAAGAATACCATTCTGCACTTTTCGTTAACAACATCAAGAACTTCATTCCTTTTCTTCTTGATCTCAAAATAGTACAATATTCAAATTGGATAGAGTTGTTTGAGTATCATGCTCATGCCTATAATCTTTTATATCATATAGATCCGAAGAAACCTCATCCGACACAATATATATATATATATATATATATATATATATATATATATATATATATAATATATATATATATAGAAGTGAGTTCATATGAGAATGCATACTTACATGAGAAATGAGAATGGATTTTATGCGCTATAACTCTAATGAACAAGTGATGTAACTCTAATGAAAAAGTGATGTAACTCCAAAAAAAGAATTTTACTACCTCCGTTCCAGGAAAGATCGAACACTTGTTGGGACACGTAGTTTAAGGTGATAAGTTGTAGTGTGGTTATCAAATATTATTTTATTTAACAAGTAGATGTGATAGGAGTTGGTGGGGTATTTTTTTATTAGAGGAGAGAGAAAGTTGGGTAACTTTTTATTGATAAATGGTAGAATGTGGGGCAAAAATGTGTAAAAGAAATACTATATTAATAAGTGGGACCATGCCAAAATTGAAAGTGTTCAAACTAATTTGGGACAAACATAAACGAAAGTGTTCGGACTATTGCTAGGACGGAGGGAGTATAAAAAAAACTAAAAAACTTTTTTTTTTTGGCCTCAATGTTTTTTCTCGGGGAGTATAACTCTAATGAATAAGTGTTGTAACTCTAATCCAATCGTGTGGTTGAGATTCATACTCATTTCTCATGTAAGGAGCATTCTCATGTGATCTTGCCTATATATATATATATATATATATATATATATATATATATATATATATGGGCTCGAAGTTTTTCGAAGACATATTGAAGCATTTTTATTCGATTGTGAGACCGTGAATTTATGGTACGATTTCATCAGATATACTCCATATAGTTCTTTGTCGTGGCGATTCGACAAAACAACTTTGAGACAAAGCTGAAAAAAATATTTCAAGATAATAAACATACTAGGGTCAGTCGATCTTGAAAATCAATTTAATAACCTTCACTTATCTAATTTTTCGGATGTGTCTTCTTATTACAAGCGGTTGAAGACTCTAAAAGACCAACAAACCAATGTTGGTCAACCAATTTCGGAGCAAAAATTGATTCTTCACTTGGTATTTGGATTACTTATTGATTTTGATGATGTTGCCCTTTGTGATCCAACAAAGAATCCACTTCCCTCTTTTGCATCGCCCACTTGCGCCTCCTTGAGGAAACGCATCGTGGTCATGATCAAGGCTCTCAAAGTTCCGGATTTTTGTGCGGCACCCCCGGCCACCGCAATAACGAACACATCACTACGGCAAAACCAACCCCAACATCAGCCACTATGGGGGTGGTGGTGGAGCTCGGGGAAGGGGGTGCGAGGGTGGGGGCCAAGGAAAGGCCATGAGCGTGGGGCCTCACAATAGCAACCCACAATAAAAGGGGGCGGTTGTTTCCTCCCCAACTCATCGTCAACAGTGGGCGAGCCCACCAGCACGGCATGGCCTGGTTTCATGCATGGCTATCAACCTTAGGCCCAAGCCCCTTTCCATTACCCTTAGCAACAATTCTATGCACTCCCACGGTACATCGGGGCCCTACTCTAGTTTTGTATGGGCTTGGCCCATATCCACATCCACCCCAAGTTTTCCAAGCAGGCCTATCATCCCTCCTATTAAGATTATGGGCCTACAATGATACCTTCTGAATTGGATAATTCTTTTGCCACAATGACTTTGTCTATGGATAATTCATGGTACATGAATTCACGGGCTACATCTCATATGACTAATTCATGGTACACACTCATTAAACGTTTCATGCTTCAAATAGTACTACTATTTTTTTCTTTTTACATTGTTCATGCTTACCAATCTTTCATATATTTCCATCGATATGTTCACACTTAATTTGAACGACCTATTAGTCTTTGAATGTGACCATGGGCGGGAATTTGATAATACACCATTTAAATTATTTTTGTGTCATGTATGGTATACTTTTCCGATATTTTTGTCAACACACTTCATCTTATAATGGAAAAGCAGAGCGCATGATTAAAACCTTGAATAATATGTCCCGAACTCTTCTTTGTCATGCCTTCATTCCTTCACAATATTGGATAGAATCTCTTGAAACGACCACTTGTCTTGTCTATATCTTACCCACTAAAAATGTCCAAAACATCACTCTTGTTGAAGTCTTGTGTTGCATAATACCCTCCTATGACCATATTCTTAGGTATAATTGTTTTCCAATTTATCGGCCACCCCTCCTTATAAATTAGTTCCTTGATCGACTCCATGCATTTTCCTTGGCTATCCATCTAATTATCGGAAGCACAAATGTCTTAATATTACCACGGATAATATAATTATTTCCCGTCACGTTACATTTGAAGAAAGACATTTCTTTTTTTTCCAATTTGGCGGATTTAGTCCACTCTCGGTCAAAGTGGGGGCTTCGATCTGTAGACACATAATCGTCCTAATTGGTCCGAGTCCAAAGGAAGATCAATCCAACCAGCTAAGCCCAAAATATTTTTAAGAACATAAAGTCTATTTATTCATTTTAAATCCAGTTTTGAAAACCCAATTAATGATTCATGATAATTAATTGAATTTTTAAATCCCATTTTTCGAAAAGCCTAATTAATTATTTCTAATAGTTAAGTGTATTTTAGTAAATATTAATTATTCTTGATAATTATTTTTATTAAATATTCTAAAAGATATTATTAAAATAAGATTTTTATTCAATAAGATAAGCGATTTCCAAATCCAAAGGAATAATATTTAATGACGACAAAAAGAATCTTTTAACTATTGGCGAACAAACAAAATTCGGTTAGATATGCGGATGGGTTTCACGCGCCCGGATGCGTCGGCGAACCAATGTTGCACACGCGCGACATTGAGACAGCCAATTTAAGCGCAACGAGGCCTGCACGCCACTCATCCTCAAAACTTATTCGGCTTCTTCCGTTTTGCCAATAAATAGACCTCGTTTTTCACTTGATTTATAACACACTTTCTTAAGGACCTTCTACACACTTCTAATTATGAACATACATCATCCCATCTACTTCTCTCAAACACTAGGAACAAATAATCCAAACACTTTGAATTTCTACCAACTCCATTAATCTAATACTTCAAGTTTCAAGATTGTTACTCTTACATACTATTATAAAAGTATAATTTGTAAGAGTCAATTCCAATTTAATTCTTATTTTACTAAAAAACTACTTTTCATGATGTATATCTTAAAGACTTCATGCTCTTGTATATTCTAACCTATAATCTTTCACTTTTCTTGTTATTTCTATACATTATTATTTATATGCATGTTGTATGCTTTAATGCTTTCATCACCTTACATGTTTATTTTTGCTAAACAAAGATCTAATTGATGTTCTAATGCTAAATTCAAATAATGTGGACCATTGGATTAGTTTCCCTGTAATTAGGTTGCATAAATAACATATCACCAAAAATTGGTCTTTTACTTTCTTAATTATTTAATATAGATTAATTTTTAGATTACACAAATATATTGCGTGGTTGTTTAATTGCATAAAACTAGAACGTGAATCATATTAAGTAGAGACTAATAATTGGCAACTTTGATTCCTAATCATATCCGTATCCTCACCCTCGAAATTAATTTTTGGTTCATTCACCAATTATGAAATCTTGGCGGGGAAATCTATATTGGATAAGTCCCCGAAATTATCCCTATGGTCTTCCAAAATCCAATTAGGTTTATGGCTCTTCCAATAAAGACTTGTTGGCAACTTCTTTATTTCAAAATACTATTAAAAAAACATTTACAATGAGGTTGTCAAATACGCACTCATCCCGCGTAAGCAATAAAATTAAACACCTACCTGTATGTTTTGATTTCTAGTTATTACTAATCTAAAAAGCTTAACCTAACATTTTTTTTACCTTTTATTAACAAATTAATCACTTTGATTAAAAACCCATAAACATAATTAAACTAGTGGGAAGGTAAAAAGATATTGCCTATTATTGGCAAAAGTCAATAGTGGAAGGATACCCACCGAGAATTTTTTTATTAAAAAAATTAAGGGAAAAGATCATGTCTAGACCTCAACTCACACAGTTTCTTGGTCTAAGATTTGCAAGTTGGGTGCTTGAGAGTAGGGACTCGGGGAAGGATAAGATTCAAACCCAAGACCTCAAGGATGTGAGATGAGAGTCTTGCCCAATTGACCAAATACTATTTGCTTTTATTTTGAGAAAGATCCCTTTCAAGTGCGGGGAATTTCGGGATCCCACTTTATAAGGGGAAAGATCAAACCCCCTATTACATGATGGAAGGAGGAATTCTAACTAACTAGACCCAACCTTGGTTCTTGTTTTAATTTGGAGTATACCGACCTTTTTATAGTGTACTTCTAGTAGACAAATTATACTCTGCTTTTAGGGAAAATTTCCAAATTAGAGAAGACAATAAAGGAAGAAAATATCTCTAACAAACTAAATGACATTATGACAACCGTCAACCACTAACAACTTGTTGTCATCAACTAACAATCTAGATATTGACTTGAGTCCAATGACTTTTCTCCTAAGAATATTGTATGGGTATAACCCCAAGTATGTTAGCGGATCTCCCTGAGGAGACCGCGAACACATTACGGGCTCGAACATTGTAAGTGTTGCCTACAACTCTAACAACTCAATTCATCGATGTGGTCAGACAACGTTGGCGGTCGCTCAGCAAGACAAAATAAAGGAATCTTCCCAGCGCAGCGTACCACGGTCGTACACGTGTAAAAGGATTACGCACCTGTTAGAGGAATAGTACTTCTATAAATACCCCACTAGTACTATTTTGCGGTACATTCTCTCGCACTTTCGGAAACTCTTATCTCTCTCTCTCTCTCTCTCTCTAAATCCTATTTGGGCACAAGTTCACTTGAGCGTCGGAGGGGGTTTCCTCGCATCCCCAGGGTAGTTCACGTTTGCTTCTTGTGCGGTTATTCACCAGCGAACGCTAACTCTAATCTTTGGCGGACTCTTCACAAGACCGTCGAGCCGTTCTATAACCGGAACAATTTGGCGCTAGAAGCTGGGGGCCTCCCATATTTGTGAACGCTATCATGGAAGGAGCAAACAATGACGGACGTGGTCCACTAGGGTTCGAAGCCGGTCAGGGATCCACACAGCCCATCATTACCGGACCACTCGACGCACCACTATTCAACACCAGAGGGGCCGAGAATGGCAACGAACAACAAACTCCCGTGAACAATGTATCTCAGGTCAACACTGGTGGCGGACCACTCAACTTGGCTCAATTCAGTCAATTCTCCCCTGAGCAGCTACAAACTGTAGCGTCTTTCATCCAAATGTTGCAAGCGGGTACTCAGCCTAACAACACCCCCACTCCTAATGCAAGGGTTGGCCAAGTTCGTAGGCGGGTGTCGACTGCTAATGGTCGCAACATCGATGGCACACCAATAAGGAGAATGCGGACCTTCACTCAAGAGGGACGCCAGATGGAAAGGAAAATTGAAGACCCCGAGTATGAGGAAGCAATCCTAGAGACGAGGATCTCAACAATTTTCGAAGATCGAGATCAAAGTCGTTCTCACCGAGAACACAGCACCAGTGGTGCAAGCAATTATTCTGCTGGCAGACACTTATTGATCAAGCCTAAGCTGTTCCCCTTCATTCCATAAATTTTGACACCCCATGCCGCGAATCAAGATGCCGTCCTCCAAGTACGACGGCACCTCGGACCCGGATGATCACGTGGGCGCTTATGAGGGCACATGTACTTATACACCCAGTGGACGCCATCCGGTGTAAAGTTTTTCCATCCACTCTACACGGGATTGCCCATACATGGTTTATAAGCATCAAGGTTGGTAATGTTTCTAGTTTTTCTCGGCTTTCATCTATGTTCGGCACTCACTTCATGAGCAATAGGCGCCGTGAGCGCACTGGCCGGCGAGTTGTTATCTCTCAGCGAGAGGGAAAATGAGAGCCTGCGAGATTTGGTTGGCCATTTTAACGCTGAGGCGGTCACCATTCCCCGTCTTGGCGGGATGTGGCCGTCTTAGCTTTAATGACTGGGCTAAGAGAGGGTCCGCATTCGGGAGCTACAGGCCGTAAAACCTTCACATCCTTGTGCAAGTCTTGAGGAAGGCAAACGATTTTATCGGGGGTGAAGAGTTTGACAAGGCCGTGGCTGCCAAAGCCGCGAGCTCGAAAGAAGAAAGATGATAAGCAAAAGAAAGATAAGGGTCGCAAAAATGATCGAGGTCGAGATGAAAGAAAACAAGAGTCAAATGTGGTCGGGAAAGGAAATGACCAGCGAAAAGAATGACCGCAAAAGGTTCGAATACAAAGATAAGTTCGATGCATATACGGCTGCTCACGACCTCAAGAACTTCCAGATATATCGGGATGAACAAGGACAATGATAAATGGCGGTGTCCAAAGCAAATGTTTCACAAAAACCGTGATAAGAGCAAGTGGTGCGACTTTCATGGGGATCACGGTCAAACCTGCGAAGCTGTAGGCATTTGAAGGATAATCCGGAGGATCTGATAAGAAGGGGTTACTTCACTCAGTACAAGGCTCGGTCAAAGGAAGGAGCGTGATGACGCCAAATAACCGAGAATGTGCAATCGCGGATCTCGAAAATTCACGCTATAAGTGGCGGTCCGATTCATGGCGGTAGCATGAACGGAGCAAAGGCCGACCTAAAAGAATTCGGACACCGGGTGAATTTCAACGAAATCATGCAATGGAGAAGACCGCCGGTAATGCCCGCCATGTCTTTCCATTGTGGAGGCGCGAAGCTTGTCGTCTATCCACATGACGACCCAATGGGGGTCACCCTGAAAGTATCAAACTATCGATCCATAGAATTACGGTAGATGGAGGAAGTTATGCAAATATCTTGTATTTCTCGACTTTTGAGAAGCTAATGATTGGCTAGGGAGCATCGAAGCACATTCGTTACCCGGTGATAGGTTTTACGGGGCGTCGGTGATTCCGGAAGGTTTAATAACCCTACCGGTCGGGGTAGGAGAAGATGAGAACGCCATGGATGTAATGGCGGAATTTTTGGTAGTTGACGTACCGGGAGCTTACAATTCAATTATTGGACGCCCTTTCATCCATGATGTCCAAGGGGTTGTGTCAACTTACCATCTTACCATCTTATGCGTTTCCAATCTTGGGACGGCTAGCAAAGTTGAGAGGGAATCAGAAGATGGCAAAATCATGCTATGTAACAGCATTAAAACAGCCGGCAATGAGAATTCCGGTAGAAGATCTGAATCCACCAACTCGGAAGCAAGGCGAGCTCGGAGGAGAGCTCGGCAAATGAGGGAAGAATCGAGAAAGGGGATGAGGAGATGATGGAAGTTTCAATGGAAGAGTTGGAATCCGGAGCCCAACGATACGCCAACGCCCAAGGCCGGACGGACAACGAGGAGATCTTTGGCGGAGGATCCAGCGAAGGACAAATCTTTGTCGAAAGCAGACATGGACCCAAAGGTCGGGAGTCGGCTCACAGTGACTCTCCCTAAGAGAAAACGGCGATGTCTTCGCGTTCTCGGCGGATGAGATGCCGGGAATAGATTCGGTCGTGATGGTACATCGTCTAAATGTTGAAAGCACTTGTCCGCCCTATCCAAGCAAAAAGAAGCGAAATTTTTCGATCGAAAAGAACAAGGCCACCAAAGAGAAAGTTGATAAGCTATTGGCAGGCGATTTCATTGACCATGCGATTACCCAGAATGGTTGGCTAATGTGGTCATGGTGAAAAAAGCTAACGGCCAATGGAGGATGTGTGTAGACTTCACGGACCTCAACAGAGCTTGCCCGAAGGACTGTTACCCCCTACCAAGAATAGACCAGCTGGTAGACTCTACTAGCGGTCATGCACTGCTAAGCTTCATGGATGCGTTCTCGGGCTATCACCCGGATTAGATTGCTCGAGGCCGATAGAAAGAAGGCAGCATTCATCACGGATTGTGGCGTGTACAACTATAAGGCAATGCCGTTTGGGCTCCGTAATGTCCAGGGGCAACCTACCAAAAGCTAGTCGATAAAGTATTCGCGGATCGGAGGGGGAGAAACATCGAAGCATATGTTGACGATTCCATTGTCAAAAGTAAAGCGACCGCGAACACCTGGATGACCCCGGAAGAAACTTTGGGAACTTTAAGAAAATATAAGATGAAGCTCAACCCAAAGAAATGTGTCTTTGGGGTGAGAAGCGAGGAAATTTTTCGGCTTTTTTGGTAAGCAAAAAATGGATTGACGTGAATCCGGGACAAAGTTCAAGCTATTGTCGACCAACTTTGAGCCAAAAAAATCGAGGCGACGGGAAGAATGGCGGCCCTCACTCGATTCATCTCAAAATCAACTGACCACGGCTTTGCCTTTCTTTGTTGCTAAGGGAAAATAAGAAATTCGAGTGGGAAGAGGAGCAAAGCAAAGCATTCTGGCGGTAAAAGAGCATTTGAAGAGCTTACCCACCATTACAAGGCGAGGCCGGAGACGCATTGCAATTATATATCTCGGCCTCGCCTAAAACCGTCGCGGCCGTGTTGTTGGTGGAAAAGGAGAAGAGGCAACACCCAATATACTTCGTCGACCACATCCTTAACGGGCCAGAGAGCCGTTATCAGCTCATCGAGAAAATTGCTTTAGCCGTGATAATTGCCGCCAGGAAGCTCAGGCCATACTTTAACTGTCATCCCATCCAAGTTCTAACCAATCCGCCGCTAGAAAAGGCGTTGCAAAAGATGGATAGTTCGGCCGCTTCTACTGAAATGGGTCGTTGAGGTATTAGAGTATGATATACGGTATAAGCCCGGGACCGCTATCAAGGCGCGGGCCCGGGCATTTTATTGTGGAGCGAAGGAAGTCAGCCCTTTGGAAGTTGACGGATCAGTCGCCGTTAGCGGATTCGGGGCTGGTATAGTGATGATTAGCCACGAGGAAATTCATACCCGTACGCCATCAAGTTTGCTTTTCCGTCAAACAATGAAGCAGAATATGAAGCAGCAATTGCAGGCTTAAGAATGTGTTTGGCGGCGGGTGCTAAGTAAATACTCTTGAAGACGGACTCACAGGTTGGTTAGCGGCCAGCTAAGAGGAGAATTTGAAGTCAGAGAGGCCAACATCTTTGAAGTACGTGGAAAAGGCCAAGGAGTTAATAGCTCAATTGAATCACTTTGAGATTCAAGCAATACCTAGGGCCGAGAACACGAAAAAGGACGCATTGTCCAAATTGGCAAGTTCTGACTCATTTTGCATCGAGAAAACCGTCACGGTGGACATCTTGAAGGAAAAGAGCATCACGGAAAAAATTGTGACCGTCAACAGCATAAACCAGCAAGGGGAATGGTTTAGTGAGCTGATGGCGTATAAGGCTGCCGGGGACGCTTCCCAATGATCCTTCATCCGCTAAGAAAGCTGGCGTAAGCAAGCCGGTACGTCATATATCAAAATGAGTTGTACAAGAAATCATTTAGTTTACCTCTGCTTAAGTGTGCAACTGCATGGGAATCTGTGAAAATCCTTGAAGCGATACACGAGGACATTTGCGGCAACCATATTGGCGGAAAGACTTTTGCACTTAAGGAGCTGAGAGCGGGTTTCTACTGGCCAAGTATCTTTGGCGGATGCCCGGGGCTACGTCGAAGTGTGACAAATGCGAGAGATATGCCCCCGTCATTTGAGGCCAGTCAATGATTTGCAGCCTATCCTATGCCCAATTCTGTTTGCTCAAAGGGGAATGGACATCCTTGGACCATTCACCACAGCGACTGGAGGGAGGAGATTCCTAATAGTGGGAATTGCTTACTTACAAAGTGGATAGAGGCGGAGGCGGCAGCAAAGATCAAGGCCAAATCGAGTCAAGAAATTCATACGGCGGAACATTATGACAAGATTTGGGATTCCCATGGCTATCGTCTTCGACCATGGCGTCCAATTTGATTGTCGTCCCCATACAAGCGTTTTTAACGGAGTTTCGTGTGAAGTTTGCATACTCAGCCGTTTGCCACCCTCAGAGCAACGGACAAGCAGAGGCCGCAAACAAACAAATCTTGAATGTCTTACAGAAAAAGCTAGATGAATTCAAAGAAGGATGGGCTGATATGATGCCAGCAGTGCTATGGTCAAATAGAATAACAGAGAAGGAAGCAACGGGAGAGAGCCCTTTCAAGTTGGCCTTCGGCGCGAGGCGGTGCTACCGATAGAGGTGGGGTTACCCTCTTTATCGGATCAAACACCAAGACCCTCGGAGGAATGACTAAGCACTCGGGGAAAGCCTAGACTTCTTGCCGAAACAAGGCTCATGGCGGAATTGAGGAGCACCGCTTACAAAGATAGAATTAGCACGGCTTACAATAAGAAAGTCATGGAGAGGCCGTTAGATGTTGGCGACTGTTCCTTCGCGAGAACAACAACCAACGGCAACGGCGCATCTGAAGAGAAGATGACTGCTAATTGGGAAGGTCCTTACATCATAGCCAAGAAGATCGCTCCCGGTTCTTTCATTCTAAAAGGCATGGATGACAAGGAGCTTGGGAACTGTTGGAATTCTAGCGTCCTAAAGAAATACTATGTTTGATTCATAGAATGTAGCAGCGAGAGCCATTTTCCATTACATAAATAGTACAAGCCTCCGCTATGCAATTAATCAATTATCTTATTATTTTCATGTATATTAATTGACCATATCAACAAATTAAAAGCGAAGCCATATGACGGGCTCAAAGTGCGTTAACGGTCATATGACGGACCTAGCACAAAACAAAAGCCATATGACAGGCTCAAAGTGCATTAACATCATATGACTCATAGACGGACCTAGCACAAAACAAAAGCCATATGATAGGCTCAAAGTACATTAACGCTCATATGACGGACCCAACACAAAACAAAAGCCATATGACAAGCAAAGCGCATTAACGGTCATATAACGGACCAAGCACACAAATTAGTCACATGACGATTTATGTATACTCACGGTCACACAATATATCAAATATTGTTCAAACGGATTGATAGATAGAAGACGCTAACGGTCATGCAACAACCGTACGAGGATTAAAGCATTAGCAAAACAAAACAACCGAAATGCAAAAGTACTTTTCCATAGAATAAAAGCTACGGCTTGGCGGCCAACTATAGTAGAAAAACGATGGCGGCCAATAAAAGGCTTTAAGTTGGAATCAAGTACTTTCAAGTTAAAAACAAATTCAATTTACAAACGCCAACATGGGCCGAATCAAGTGTTAATCAAAATATTCAAAAAATTACAAGCTATAAGCTATTGGAAGAAGCGAGGAAGAGGCGAGAGAAGGCCGCCAAAAACTTCAAGAGGTAGGGACATCCGGATCGCCTGATCCGCAACGTCCCGAGGGTCCGCATCGGCTATGGCGTCCTCATCGGCATACTTCGGATCCCCCTCTAAGGGCGTGAGATGTTGGCCACGGCATGAGCA
The DNA here is from genome assembly GCA_947646795.1 of Beta lomatogona. Taxonomy (NCBI): domain Eukaryota; kingdom Viridiplantae; phylum Streptophyta; class Magnoliopsida; order Caryophyllales; family Amaranthaceae; genus Beta; species Beta lomatogona. Next base: position 272,677 of record CANSNZ010001455.1, read on the forward strand.
TCTTCAATCACATTCTAGTCAAATCCCGGGAATGGACTTGCATACACATCTCATGGCGGCCGCCCATCCACCATCGTACCTCTTGTGCAAGGCCGTTACATACTCATCGCAGATTCTTGAAACTCATCAACGGCCTTGGCGGCCTCCCTAGCCTCGGCTTCGAGTGCGGCATCCGAAACAGCCAATGTCCTTCTCGGTCTGGGCCGTGTGAAGAGCCTTGGTCAACGTCTCAACGTTAGCTTCGGTCTCCTCCATAAGAGGCTGCTCGCATCTCAATGTAACCAGCTACATCCTCCAAAGGCTTACGGGCTTGGTCTTAGCCGCCGCCTTCTCTTGAGCTCCTTAAACAAGTCTCGTTGGTCTCAAGAGGCGCTTGTAGGCTGTCCGCCAATCTCGGTACTCAACATATTGTTAAATTAGTTCCGGCGGCGTTGTTGGCTCGCAAAGAGAAAGGGCATAAGTAATACAACAATGTATATATAAAAATAAATATATATATATATAATATATAGCAAAGTGAAGAAACATACCACAAGGCGATCATGAGCCAACCTAGCGGCGGGAGTCATTAAGGACCACTGCCGGCCTATCCAGAGGCGCCTACATGCCCTTCGGGATACGGTAAGCTAGAATGCCACCATTCTCGGGGATGTCGGCATATAGCGACTCATCTTCCCTAACGACCCCGATCGGGTTGATAAAGTTTGCCGGAGCACAATAGTCGGAGAGTAAAAGAGGATGCTACGGCATCACTTATCCGCACCTCCTTCTTTCGATCCACTCACTAAACCCAGAAATGTTATCGGGAGACAAGTTCGATAAGAAACTATGAGATGTGAGCATCTCCCGGATTTTTCGGCGGATAGTGGAATAAGAATCGGACAACAAGAGGGCACCGCGAATATGACCGGGGCCGGTGGTCGCAGCCTCAACACGCTCCCGGCCCTCCGGGAGGAGCATTCGCGTTTAAATCATCCACCCGAATGACCTCATTGGTGGGGACGAAGTGCTTGGGGATCCGCGAAGGCTTCTCTTTTGTTGGCGAGGCGTATCCGCTTGACTTGCTCACGCGGCCGCCTCCCTAGTCCCATTACCCCCAGCAACGGGACGGGAGGTAGAAGACCCGATGGGGACAGACGGGGAGCGAGGTAGGCCGCCAAAAGCCGACAACGGTGGTAGCGGCACCACGAATAGGAGTGCGACCCATTGTTGCACCCCGCGACCGCGATGGATATTCGAGGGCCGGTACGGTTACCCCCTGCGCAACCGTTGGTGTTGCAGGTGCATAGTCTCGTACTCGTAGGTAGGAGTAGGCGGCAAATGGGTTAATGGTTGGAGGTTCTCGTCAACACAATGTTCGGCGAGATTAAGATCGTCAAAGCACATCAAACGACAAGAAGCGGTTAAAAAAAAAATTATTATTATCATCGAGATGGACCAGTCCGATAACAACACTTACCATTATCATGGGTGGGACGAGCAGCATGGCCGACAAAGGTTTGTTCCCAAGGATGTATTTGGAGTGAGGAATCTAGTATTTGGGCTCCCTTAACCCTAGCCTCCTTCCGAGTCTTCATAAGTGACTAAATAGTCTTCGGTATCAAAAAAAATCAAAAGTCGTCGAGTTCCTCCCCGACTAAAGGAACTCAGGGGCAAATGCTCCATGCGAGGGCCAGGGCTCGGTGAAATGACGGCGCACGGGATAGTCCTCGGGGACTTGTAACCAAAGAAGGCATCACGCCAACCTTTTAAACCAGTCATTTTAGATTTGAACAACCATCTTCTTATCGTTTGTAGTCAGCGACCACCACACCTGTTTGCCTAGAAGATCCATTCTTCTTCGGCCAGTGGATATGGCGGAACAAATTTAACGTTTGCGAAAAACTCCCGAAAGCGCACGGATCCGGATATACGCGATCAAATTTCGGACCGCCAAAGGAGTTAGTTGAGCCAAGCATACATTAACGGTATTTAAAATCTTCACCAAAAAGAGTCAAGAGGGGAAAGCGAGAGGCCAAACTCAAAATGATGAGTATACACGGCCACATAGTCGGGAGGACACTCCGTCTCAATAGCCCTTCTCGGCGGAACTACTAACAGATAACCCTGCGGGAATATTATATAAGTCCAGAGCAACTCTTAGGTACGTAAGTTCAATGGCGTCCGACGCCGGGGACCATCAATCTCCACATCGAGGGGACCGAAACTAAAATCTGCAGGGCAACCATAAAGCATACGAACACGGTCCGGGTTACGACCTCTTCCTCCATTTGATTTGAGCTATCGACCCATTTTGGCAGCATGGGAACTCTCTCGAATCACATGAAGCGGACAAAGGCACACTTGTGCTAACATTAGCGGCCATAGAATCGGTCGCGTCCTCGGTAACGCGAACGGTAGGGCTCGAAAGAACGGATCTGGTGGCGATAAACGGTGTCTCGACGAACCATCACGGTAGCAATGGAATCGTTGTCGTCACCTAAATCAATAATAGGAGGGTTAGGAGCCGCGATTGCTGTAAACGGTCGTAAAAGTCGACCGCTACCTCAACCCTAGCATCCAGCCAAACTATCCAGCCAGGCATTACATCAAGGTAGGAACAGCATCGGCCGGAGGGATGCCTAACAGAACGTCCCAGCAAGAATTTGATGCCTAAGTTCCCTAAGCGTGCGCTTTATCACCACCCTTCTTCCTAGTCAAATTATGCTCCTCGGGAGTGGCGGGGACGTTAAGAAACTTGGACCTCAATTCTTTTTCTCTGTCGGCCCAGTAAAGGGTATGTCCAGACAACAACCTAGTCCTCCCCGCGGGGCTAGAATACGAAGAAGGGTTGCTATCGGCCGGGGGGGAAGAAGGTTCACTCTCGATCATAAATAAATCACTAGGGACGTTAGTTGCTATCGGGCCGGTCGGACATGATGAATACGCATATGAAATTAAAGGAATCGCGGAGAAAAATTGAGGAAATACACGGAGACCGAAGGGTCGCCCAGGAGAAAAGTAAAAGTAGGGAGTGAAAATCGCCGGAAAAGGTGAACAAAGTTCCCAAACAGTGAAATTGCGCCGAAAAATTCGAGCTTGAGCCAAGGAACCACCGAAAATGTAGAGAAAGCAGACGAAACACAAATCTTCGATCCTAGAACAAACCCCGAAAAGAAATTTGTCGCGAAAAAGACAAAATTCTTAGCACACTAGGACCGGAAAGTAAAAGCTGGAAGATCTAGTAACTTTTTGGAGGAATTTGAGCACAAAATAAGAGCTCTTGGGTGAAGAAAAACTACGAAAATGGAGTTCGCGAGAGAAAAGAAAAGGAAGTTGAGAGAAAATGAGATGAAAAACTCGAAGAAAGAGACAACTGCCATATGTATGCAATACAATCAATAGGTGAGATTGTAAAATCTCTACGAACTCCTCTCCCGATTCTGCCAAGTGTCGAAACACGACAAAACCCTAATAAAGTAATGGGGCGGGATTTTTTCGAAAAAGTCATCATTAACTTTTCGGAAACCTTTTTAACTCCTGCGACGTCACGTGACATCCAACAAATTAACTTCTCCAAAAAATTGAACACGGCAATAATGACTCGCCTCCACCGACAACATCCTTAGCGGCCAAGACCCCAAATGATCTTTGGGGGGGCTAGTTGAATGGGTATAGCCCCAGTACGTTAGCGGATCTCCCTGAGGAGACCGCGATCACATTTACGGACACGAACATTGTAAGTGTTGCCTACAACTCTAACAAGTCGGTTCATCGATGTGGTCCGGCAACGTTGGCGGTCGCTCAACAAGACAAAATAAGGGAATCTTCCCAAATGTCAAGCGCACCTCGACCGTACACGTGTAAAAAGGATTACGACTTGTCATAGGAATAGTACTTCTATAAATACCCCACTAAGTACTTATTCAGGGGTACATTCTCTCGCACTCGGAACTCTTATCTCTCTCATACTCTCTCTCTCTAAATCCTATTTGGGCACGTCTTGACTTGAGCATCGGAGGGGGTTTCCTCGCATCCCCCAGGGTAGTTCACGTTGCTTCTGTGCGGCTATTCACCGACGGACGCTAACTCCAATCTTTGGCGGATTCTTCTTAAGACCGCCGAGCCGTTCTATAAACGAAACAATTATCTATCTATTTTCGCTTTTTTGGTGCAATGAAATGTCTATGTACTATTGTAAAATGTACATATATTTTATTCCCCATAGGTAAATTGGTAAGTAGCTATCGCTAGCAAGCTAAGCAAGAAATGGCTATTATAGCATACGTTCTCACATTCATGATAGTAAACGGATTATTAGTATCACATCTGCTTGAAGTTTTGCAATATTTGGTGGTTTTGTTTTCAATTTGGAATAGATTTTTCCCAAAAAATGCACGAGATAGTCTCGCACGACTTGCTCGCCTTTCCCGGAGGCCGAATTTGGTCCATATTTACAATGTCCCTCCTCCACCGCCGCCACCGGGCCCACCACCCATGTGACTGCGTGAGTAGTCTCGCGTGGAACCACTATTAATATACCTAGTAATCTCTTTCAATATAGAGTTTGGTCCGTCTATATGTACTTTTTAGAGTGCTTTAAGTTTAAGGCTTGGGTTTCGTAACCCGGTTAGTATGTTCATTTTAGGCCATCTAATTATATCGTGTACTTTGATGTGGTTTTCTATTTTCATTTAGGGCTGTTTGGTTCAATACCCAATAAGGAAACGAAATGGAAACAAAATTAATGGAGGAAAGGAATCAGATTTAACTCATTCCATTAACCAGATAAACTTGTTTGGTTAGTGATTTGTATTCCATATCCCACAAATCACCCCCTTCCTCATAACCAAGATAAAAAATATATCAAAAATTTGAAAAAAAAAAATCAGATTATAGATCTATGAACATGATGACCTCATCTTTCCTCGTCATTATTTCTATCACAATTTGTGTCTGGTGTTGTTAATGAATGGGACACATTTCTCTGTTCTCTCTGTTCTCTTCACTATCTCTCTAACCTTTTTTTAATCATTGGCGGTGGTAATCTAATGGTTTAACGTTCAAGTGATGTGAGTGAGGTAGTGAAACTGCTGCCAAGTTGATAACAGTGAGGGAGATGCCTTGGCTTCTCAAGCGTCAGTTATTTGATTTCCTTCTTAATTGGTTTTGTTACCGTTGGTAGGGTTTCATATGGGAGGATTCATATAATGCCAGGTAATGGATTGAAAAGAAAATATTAGGAAACAAACGCCCAGAAATGTCATTTGGCTTTTCATTCCATTTCTGCTAGTACCAAAAGTTTCAACTAAACGGGCCCCTAGAGTGATGCGTTTATGTACTCCGTCCATCTTAAGATGAATTTGGAAATTCTAACTTAGGGTTCATCACTCTAAATGAAAATAGTTATTAAAATAGAAATTAGAAACGAAATGTAAATAGTTTTGTAAAATAAACATTATATAAGGTAGTTTTTTTTTAAAAAAAAAAAAAGAGTGCGTTTAAAAGGTAATTTCGACAATTTTTGTTAATTTTATGTTCTTTTATTCTGAAGTTTTCTCCAATCACCAAACCACCTGAAATGGTCTGTTAAAGCCCAAGATGACATCTAATATGCAAATTTCGGATTATCTTGGAACAACTAATAGATAGTTGTGATTTACTAATAGCGTATGCCAATAGTTGAGATTCTTATACTTAAATTTTCCTTAAAAATCACTGATGTAATATCCCACATCTGTGTAATCTAACCCTCCATGAGACCATTACTTATTATCTCTCCCTTCAATTCTTCTCTGTCTTTGATTCTTACACAAACTTGTTCTTAATTTCCTGCAAACTAAACGACGTTCTCTATCAAAGCAACCACCAAATTTGTGTTCGACAGCTGTCTTCTTAAAGATGACGAGACATTTAATGTTTCTTCAATCAGGCATCATACTCTGTTTATGCGCAAGGGTGTTTAAAATGCATGTTTATCTATATTTGGATCGAATCAAGAAACTATCTGAATTAGTCCTTCAAAATTGGGTTACATGTGGGTAGTTTGTTTCCTAATGTTTAAGGGCAATTAGCAAGTTAAGTTGCTCAATAAACATGCTCACCGGCTATTTATTTTTAAGTGTGGGTGAGAAGTGTACCATGAAGAGAAGTGCTTTAAAGTCCAAAGGGTAAAGGTTTTGAGAAGTGCATTAACCATTAAAAAATTATCGGTGAGATATGCGTCATAGATGAAGAGACGTGCTTCATTTTGTGTATCAAACTTTGAAGCAAGGGAGTGTGTTGAAATTATCTTTCCAAAGTTTGTTTCCCAATGGTTAAGGTCAAATGAACATATGTTTGGATTATGTTACTAGTGATAGTGTTGGCTCCTAAATTCTTGTAGCAGTTTGATTAGCGGGTTAGTTTTGATATTTTTTTTTATGACTAGATTAGAACATAGGCCATTATCCACACTTTGTTGCTTTTTTCTTAGTTTGGTAGTAGTAGTGTATTTTCCTATTAATAGGCTTTCTCCGCCTTTTGATGTTCCGGTTTATTTATAGTCACTAAAATGTAAAGAATATTCGGTTTATCTATCATTCTATCTATACCAGAGTGCCATGAGGTAGTTAGCAAAGCATGCATGTTTGAGTGTGCGGGTTGGAGAATGGAGATTACTTGAAGAATAAAGTTATGAATTTGTTTTAAACTTTTTTTTGCTTATCCGAATTTATTAGATTTTATTAGAATTTATCTAAATCTATTATTTCGTGAGTGTGTCAAACCTTAATTTTTCTTATTTTCTTTGAACTAAACTTATTAGACCTTCTTAATGCTTATCGGACCTTAGCTAATCTTATTTTTTCTTATTATAAGGACTCAAAGTAAATAGAACAGGCCTTCTTCCCGATTTTTATTCTTAAATGAGGCATGTTAGTTAGGAGAGTGTTTGACATATTTTTTTTTTTTCACGGTTAGTTCATGTTCGGAGAGAATAAAATATCATTTCTCACCTTGTTGCGATCTTTCACGGGTTAGTTCATGTTCGGAGAGAATAATATATCATTTCTCACCTTGTTGCGATCGGGTTTACTCCACAAGATACACAGTTGAAATATCCTTCAAATAATATCAGATTATATGTAATTTCTTTGTTCTAAAATAAATGAAACATTTACTATTTTAGATCGTTTTAAAATAAGTGAATTTATTTGGCATTTACTTATCTCTTCATTACACAACTCCCTTTTTGGTTTCTCTCTATCTCTGTCCACTTTTTAATCCTCGTGGCTTCTCCTACGTTTTATTTAATTTATAACGTAGGAAGTACTTTATATATTTGCAATATTTATGATACTAACCAACTGCGAAAAATGGGATGTTTTTATGATTGAATTTCTCATAAAAAAGGCTACCATAACAAATGAATATGAGCCACGAATCATGCGTACGTCGCCTACTTCCTACATTTTAGGTATATATACATTGAATAAAAAACGGAGTTATTCTTAATTTATGTTTATACCGATTTTTTTATATTTTTTTCTTAAACAGAATTATTTACAAAATGTATACAATGAAATATACAGTACAAAAAAATACATTATATACGAAATATAAACCTTATAAGATATGAAATTATACTTTAATTTATAATATGTGAAAATAAACCTTATAATATATGATATTATACTTTATTGCAAAAATATACTTATAAAAACTAGGCACCGTAATATGCCAAATTTTTATAACTATTTTTATTAAGTTGATTTTCTTATAACAAGATTTTATAAATATAATAATTCCGAAAAATAAAATAAAATTATAATAATCAGATTTTTTATAAAAAATTCGTTTTTATATAATACCAAATATTTTTCTCTCTCCTTCATTCTCTTCTTTTTGCTCTCTTTCCTCTCTCCTATTTCGATTACTGTCTTCTTTCTTCAAGCTCCATTAGTGGAGTTCAATCCATGAGAACGGAATTTAGGCTCTAGGCTAAACTTTTTATATGAGGATCCCTTTACTTAAAATTTCTCTGTTTTTGTTCAATTATATCCGAATTTCCTCAATTTGCTCTTTTTCAGCTTCGCAGCACTATGTACAATAATTCTCCTCGAATCTTCTTTCTGATTCTTCTGTAATCAATCAAAATGTTGATTTAGTTGTCGAACTCGTCGTCGCAAGCCTGTGCCGCTCATCTTCCTCCTCCGACTCTCTATTCTGGTGGTGCATTTGGTTAGTTTTCTTTCCGTATTACTTCGATTAATTGGTAAGTCGACCAAATTTTCTTTTCTACTTTTTCTAATTGTTAGATTTTCTTTTCGTATTTCTTCGATTATTAATTGGTTTTTAAGAGTTTTGACCACCATTAAATACTTATCGAATTTCCATTTTTTATCCACAGTGTATCACTTGTTATGTAGGATCCCCCATGAAATTGCTTTCATGTGAGTGGTGGCAGTCTAGCTACCCTTTCTACTGTCCTCTTATGTTAAGGGATTTGACAAATTATAGAGTGATTGTTCGTCTTCTATTCCATTTTATAGTCTGTTTTCCGCTTTTGATATCCGATTGGTCGTATTCTAAAGTTTGTGAGTACATTTATAAGGTGCTATAATGGCTTTCGGCTTCATGCTCCGCAGTTGGTCAGCTTTTGTAGTGCGGAGATATATTCTTTATGGTGCCATTTTGGTGTTCGCAGCAAGACAATGACACATAGAACTCTATGCTTGAGAAAGATGATTAATTCAATTGTTCAATTGTTCATGTCATATGTTAGCATGCGAATGTTCAAATGTTCAGATTGATTGAGTAGGCCAATGATGCTGTTTTGGCATTTTTTGTGGAAAGACAAACTAACTAGCGTATTTCCCCATTGTGCTCATTTCATCTATTCACTGTATAGTAAATGTGAAACATTGAGAACCTTTCATGTGCAAAGGGAATTTTGATCATGTAGTTTCCAAAGGATGTATCATCTTATGGTTGCCTGGGCTGGTATTTGATGAGGATTGGATTCTTTAGCATAAGATGGATCCTTTGATTATGTAATGGGTTCCTCTATATTTGTTTTGGTAGACTATTGATATCCTTGTAAGGATCGAGACAACCTTGCTGCTTGGTGTCTGCGGAAGGCTTGTTCCTGGGAGCATTTCTGTAAGTGTTTGCATATATTATTTGGCATGGGTAACATGGAGAGGCAAAGGTCTATATGAATATATATGATGGATAAGATTTCTTGTTCTATGTTATGTAACATTGCCTCCTTTATTAAAAAGCCTGACATGTCAAAGGATGGAAGAGAATGTTTGGATTTCTTTCTCAGTTTTGGCGTAATTGATACTCTTGGCCAGTAAATAAGGGGCTTTCAGAACCTAGTAATCCTATCAATTACTTCCTCCTTTCTTTGATTGCAACGAGATTTTACTTTGCCTATTCATATAATGCAATTGTGGCTGATCTCCCCAATAGTTCGGATTGTACAGAATAACGCATAGTTGGAGTATTAAAGCGAACGCTCCAAGGTTGGAGGTATTCTCATCCAGATTTTCTTATTATTATTATTATTGTTCTTGTTGTTGTTGTTGTTTTTGTTACTTATTGTTGTTGTTGTTGTTATTGTTGTTATTGTTGTTTGTTGTTGTTGTTGTTGTTATTTTTCGTTGTTGTTGTTCTTCTTGTTGGTGTTGGTGTTGGTGTTGGTGTTAGTGTTAGTGTTAGTGTTAGTGTTAGTGTTAGTGTCGTTGTAAATTCTTTATTCTTTATTCTTTGACATTGTTATTCTTCTTTATTCTTGTTGTTATTGCTAACATTGTTGTTATTCTTTATTCTTTATTCAGCATTCTTTATTCTTATTCTTTATTCTTTATTCTTATTCTTTATTCTTATTCTTATTCTTCTTCTTTGACATTCTTCTTCTTCTTCTTCTTCTTCTTCTTCTTCTTTATTCTTTATTCTTGTTGTTATTCTTTATTCGCGACTGTTATTCTTACGATGTTGTTGTTGTTGTTGTTTATTTTGTTGTTATTGTTTGCTTGTTATTGTTGTTCTTTATTGTTATTCTTGTTATTCTTGTTAATTGTTGTTGTTGCTCTTGTTGTTCTTGTTAGTGTTTATGTTGCTCTTGTTATTCTTGCTATTGTTGTTGTTGTTGCTATTCTTTATTTGTTGTTGTTGCATTGTTGTTGTTGTATTGTTGTTTTGTTGTTGTTGTTGTTGTTGTTCTTTTTCAGCTTCTTTGTTGCTGTTGCTGCTGCTGCTGTTGCTGTCTTTGTTGTGGTGTTGTTGCTGTTGTTGTTGTTGTGTGGTGGTGGTGGTGGTGGTGGTGGTGGTGGTGGTGGTGGTGTTGCTGTTGTTGCTGTTGATATTTGCTATTGCTGGTGCTGGTGCTGGTATTGCTGATGTTGCTGCTGTTGTTACTGTTGTTGTTGGTGTTGTTGTTGTTGCTGCTGTTGCTGTTGTTGTTGTTGTTGTTGTTGTTGTTGCTGTTGCTGTTGCTGCTGTTGTTGCTGCTGCTGTTGCTGTTGTTGCTGTTGCTGTTGTTGCTGCTGCTGTTGTTGTTACATCTGCTGTTGCTGTTATTGTTGTTGTTATGGCTGTTGTTGTTGTTGTTGTTGTTGTTGTTGTGGTTGTTGTTGTTGTGGTTGTTGTTGCTGTTG